>QRDG01000200.1:0-142824 GCA_012064385.1 Puccinellia tenuiflora
GTTTCTGATGAATTTGACGATGCTTCTACTATGCTTGATGATTCTCATTCTTTAGGTACTTTTCTGGATGCTCTTGTTGCTAAGTCTAACGACATTACAATTCCTGATGAAAGTCTTATATCCATTTGGTTCCATGACAGAACCCCTGCCACAGTTAATGGTGGGGAAGACAATAGTTGTCACAACTAATCATGTCAACTACCATAAGCTTGAGGCTAGAATCATAGTTACCAGCCATTCTGAGGTGGGGTAAATTATTAACCTTAACTTAGGGATCAAAAGAATGGGTCTTGGGTTTAGGTTCAGCATCATGTACTGAGATTCACACAAATAGCATGATCACCACATGGTTGAGAGACCACATGATCGAACACACTAGAATTCAGTACAATCCGGGAACTTAGGTTCAAGTCCGAGGGTGAAAACCGATGACGTGGATCACACGTTCGCTGGGGAACCCCAAGAGGAAGGTATGATGCCGCAAAGCAGCAGTTTCCCTTAATTACAAAACCAAGGTTACCGAACGAGTAGGACTTGGAGAAGGCTTGCAGGGTATCAACAGTGCCAGATAAAGAGCTGTTGACGTGGACCTGCACACAATCACAAACAAACTACTTTGCCCCAACGAAACAGAGAGGTTGTCAATCTCTTCGGCTTGCTGAACACAAATAATTAAATGTACAGATGTAATATATGATGAAAGTGAAATAGGACCAGCTAGCAAATGAGAACGGAAAGCTAGCAAAACAGTTGTAAACAGTGTAGGAAAATAGGACCAGGGTCCACAGATAACTAGTGGTGTCTCTCGAAAAGATACACATGATGGGTAAACATATTAAAGCATGGCAATTGACATAATTGTAGGCGAAAAACAATGCTATCATAAAACAATATAGTTCACCGTTTCATCTAATATGGGCATTACGTCAAAATACATAGACCGTTATCGAACTGCGTCTATGACTAATAATCCACCCCGAGATCGCAATCCAGCATGTCTCCCAAAAGTATTAGTTGCAAGCAACATATCATTGCAATAAGCAAAGTGCATAATGTAAGCAATGTAAATAACACAAGGAAATAACACCGTTGTTTTCCCCCTAGTGGCAACAACACATTCGTTGGCATGAGCGTTTCTGTCAATCGCACTCGGCACAAGAAGGCATGAACCCACTATCTAGCATAAATACCCTCTCTGAAGATACTAACAATTACTTGGCCAAAGCATCCACTAGCATCGGAGAGCATGCAAGATCATAGATAAAACATAACACATAGAATGAACAAGAAGTAAAGATTTCCACAATTCATCGGATCCATGCAAACACATCATGTAGCAGTTACAGATAATATGATCTTGATCATGATAGGCAGCTCACAAGATCTAAGCAATGGAGTACAAGGAGAAGAGACAACCATCTAGCTACTGCCATGGACCCGTAGTCCCGTGGTGGACTACTCACGCATCACTCCGGAGGCAGGCATGGTGGTGTAGATGCCTCCGGTGATGATCTCTCCCTCCGGCAAGGTGCCGGGAGAGCTTCAGAACCCTCCTGATCTAGGGTTGGTGACGGCGGCGACCTCAGATATTTTCTAGAAATATGATCGGGTATTGAGAATTTCCGCGTCGAAGGCAATTTATAGGCGAAAGGGCGGCTCGAGGAGGCAACAGAGTCGCCCAGGTGGGACCCCGGCCCGGCCAGCACATGGGTCGCGCCTGGGTGGCGTCTGGGGGCTGTGGTCCCCCATGCAACTCTCCTCCTGCTTTCGTCTCTGTATCTTCATAAAAATAATTCACGTAAATTTGCAGATGATTCCGAGAAACTTCCCCGAACAACTTTTCTGAAACAAAAAGACAGCAGAAAACAGGAACTGGCACTGGGCATCGTGTTAATAGATTAGTTCCATAAATCATGCCAAAATGATATAAAAACATGTGGCACTGATATATAATCAAGCATGGAACATCAGAAATTATAGATACGTCTGGGACCCAAGAAAATGAAAAGGAGACGTCCGAGGTGAAAGGATACCGCGAAGCCTTGAACAAAATGATGTGGAACCAACAAACCTGAAAGATTATGATGGAATGAAATCTCTCATTTGAAACAACAGAAAGATGGAACTCAGAACACAGACCAGACTCTAGAGAACTCAACACTAGGTCAAGTGGTTAAGAAACGACTTGTGCTCGAGGCACCTAGGATTTGAAAGACTGGAAGAGATATCAGAACCTTTCCAAATCAAAACAAGGTAAGGTGACTCAAAATTAGAGCGATACCAGGTAAGGAGTAAAACTAATCCTAAGCAGATTTTCACAACTCATTATTAGGTTCAAAATAGTTTTCACAAACAGTAGACTCAACATCGACCAGCAGTAAGGGTTTCCTACAGGCTGTCCTGCTCTGATACCAAAACCTGTCACACCCCGAATCCAGAGTTATACATAAGTGTTATATGCTCTTAGACATGATAGCCGAGAGATACCGGGGTACGAATCCCAGGCAGCATTCCACTGCAGGCGTGCCGGGAACACCGGTCACACAAAACCCCTCAGAATACTACCACGCTAATCATAACCACGAATTCATAACAAAGAATCCTAAGATCTTGTTAAGCTATCGGACCCGGCCTCAGAGTTATGCAGTAATGCTATGTGTCACTGGTCATGCTACGTAACCGAGAGTTACTAGTGTTACCACTCCCAGGCCAAGTAAACATCGGCAGTCGTGCTCGGAATGGATCATCGGGACCACAACCCCTCGGCTAAGCCATAACACGAGCATAGAAAAAACTACATAAAAAGGAGCCCAAGAACCTTTCCTCTCAACTATGCACTTTATATTCATACACGCATCATGCACGGGAGAGGTTGGAACAACCGGTACAGGGCAGTGACTCTACGACAAGAAAGCAGATATACAACTCTTATTAGAGCAAGATATCAAAGTACACGCAGAGGTCACATGACCCAACATTACATCATATAGCGGAAAGCCAATTATGTTGCCAATCAACAAGTTTCACAAATGGCCTAAGAGGCCAGAAATAAGCAACGGTGACGTCCCACACTATAGATTCCAGGCTGCTACCTGGGAACCCCAAACTACTTGTCAATGTCCACGTAGAAACCTCCATCGATGGTATCCTTGGCTCTGTCACAAAATAGCACATGCCTGAGTACATAGCTCAGCAAGGCTTTAACCCATTACAGTAATGCATAAGTTAGAAAGCTGTTTGTGGGATAATTTTTGCATAAAGCCAACTTTCCAATAGAGGGAGACGAAGTAGAAGTCCGTCTACTCAGAAGTTTTGTAAAAGGGATAAGAGACCAACTTTTATCTAAAGATCATCTTCGGAACCACCAGAATCATCATCAGCTGAACCTTCTCTACTAGGATCATCGCCTCGACTCACCCTCGTGGAAGTAGACACATGTTGTCATCAAGTTTTACGAACATGTTCAAGTTGTTTAGCTATGACCTCACGTCCATTCCCAAGTCGTCCATAACCGTGGTCACGGCTTTTTGAAAAGATTTACCCTGCAGGGGTGTACAGTTTAGTCCACACGTGCCAACCGACACTTTAATTAATGCCATATCATTTAGCACACTTCCTTGGTGTGCCGACAGACGGGGATTGACCAAGACTCTTAGCTTGCATAGATATGCCCATGAGTCAACTCAAATAGGGCCAGTCCGCCATTCAAAAGAGATGGTCATCTCCTGACGGTCCCTATTTCTGTGCGTGGGGACCAAGATCGGTGCTCGTCCTTCACTTGTCCCCAGACACGACCTATATTTTCTCCAAATCATTTTCACACACTCGCAAATGTAAATCGCAAACTACGTGTCTCACAGCATACCTAAACAAGAAACAACCGAGCGGGATCCAATTAGCCAGCGTGTGTCATGCTCGGTCTTGGTTCAAGAGACAAGAACCTCGGGTCCTAGGCGGGAAGAACAAGACAACCCACCACATCCCACGTGGCCTCATTGTCCAAGCCTTTAGTCAAGTTAACATGTTCTCACAACTTTCCTCGTTAACCTGACATACTAGATTCGATCACAACTCTGATTTATCAACACGACGGACCAGACAATAAACTAAGCATGACTAAGCATATAAACATATATATGGCTCTGGCGACACACAAGCAACCCTAAACATGCTAGGATGGATAAACAGGTACTAGGCGACAAGGGGGAACATGCAAGATATGCTGACTCTACCTATCGACCTAAAGCTTTGGAACTGATATGATGCTTATCAGAAAATAATACTTGCAAATATGGGGTCAGATAAAAGAAGGGGTTATGCTCGCCTTATTGAGCGATAAACAGAAATATAGAGCTTCCAGGAAAACGGGGTGATTGACTTGTCAATCCATGATTAAGAGTCGTCCATCGATGTTGTCGATCTTCACTTCGGACTCGTCTTCGATCTAGATCCGCGTTCTATCGAGAAGATTCAAAACACCGGAAAGGAAAAAAATAACACTCAACCATGGCATTGATGGAATGCGCATTCAAGAATGATGACATGACATATTAAGCTTAGGGAGTAACACTACTGCAAGTAGATCAACTTAAATGGGATTGGAGTGCATAAGACATTGCATTTAATCCCATAGTTAAAGAATAGGGTTTATTAGTGTTTCTCTAAACTCACCATTTCAGTTGTTGCAAACATGCATGAATTTGATATAAACCGATAGATCTCATGTTTCTGAACATTTTGATACATTATACTAATTTTTCTAAATTACAGACTGAAAGATATGAATTTCCAAAGTTTGTACAATTTTCTGGAATTTCTAGAAAAAAATTAAAAGCATGCTGACGTCATGATGATGTCAGCACAGGAGGCCAGGCTCCCGTCGAGCACGGGCTCGACGGAGGACAGCGTGTAGGACGGCAAGACGGGGCGCATTGGATGCGCGCGTCCGCGGTGAGCCAAAATAGGGCGGCGGCGCTCGGTTTGGGTCGTCGTAGACGAGCAACCGCGGCGGCGGCCACGGCGACACGATGCTATAGAGCACCAAAACGAGAAGGGTTTGGCAGTGTAGGACCGTAGGCTCACCAGGAGCATGAAGAAGGGGTCAGCGGAGCACGGAGATGTGATACATGTCAAACGTATCTATATTTTTTATTGATCCATGCTTGTTTTTTGTCATTGTCACACGTTTTTGCTATCTTATTATATCATTTTTAGGCATTTTATTGGACTAACCTATTGAAAAGATGGCCAGTGCCAGTTTCCTGTTTTTGTCCTGTTTTTGTTGTAGAAAGTTACTTCTGGAAATATTCTCGTGATTGGATGAAAATTTACGGGGATTTTTTATCGAACAAATGAAGACCGGAGCCCGAAGTATAGCTCCGGGGGACCCACATAGGCTAGGGGCGACCCCTGGCCGCGGCCTCCCTTGGACCCGCGGGTGGGACCCTTGGACCCTGCCCTGTGGGGCACCCCTCGGCCGCCTCTAACGCCTATAAAATCATCCCCGACGAAAAAAACCTAACCCCTAGAGGATTTTCCCAAATATGATGCAGAGCTCCGCCACCATCGCCGACAAGTTTCGGGTGTCAGATTGTTCCTGTTTGGGCACCCTGCCGGGACGGGGATTGGCCCCCGGAGCCATCTTCATCGCCATCGCCGCCTCTGGGATGTGTTGTGAGTAGTTCCGCCATGGACTACGGGTCATGGAAGTAGCTAGTTGGTAGTCTCTCTCTCTTGTGCCCCCATGGATTATGAAGTTATGTACAGATTGTGCATGGTTCTTATATGTTATTTTATGTTCTTGCATGCTCTCCGATCTAAGGTTTAATGGAATCTCATCTTAGGGTTTGTTGTATGTTGATAGAACTAATGGTAGGGTTTGGCGGAGTGACAGAAACCTAAAACCCGAGTTAGTTCTTGAGATGTATGGGATGAAGGAGGACCTTTTACGTTTGTTAATGCTATGGTTGGGTTTTTCCTTAATGAATGTTTAGTATTTGCGGATGCTTGCTAATGTTCCAATCATATAGATGTGTAATCACTAGTTGTGAGAGCGCGTCTGATGTGGCCTCTCCCACTTATTTAAGTTGCAGTCCTTTTATGCCATTAACTGTAATGTCCCGGGGATTTCCCCAAATTAGATTTTTGTTTGTTTTTCTTTTTGCATCATCATGATGTCATGCATCATCGCATCGCAAGTTTTAACCGCGAAAATTATTTTTATTAAACCCTATTTTATTTTGCTAAAATTGTCGGAAAAGTTTTACCGAGACGTTCGTCTCCGTTTTCTAAAATTAATTGCCAAAATTGTTTTGCAAATGAAAAAGAAAACAAAATTTTGAGCGAGCGAGAGAGTAGCCCAAACCTGGCCCGAAGCCCACCTAACCTCCAAACCCTAGGTTTTCCCCTGGCTCTTTTCCTCCTACCCCCTGCCTCTTGCAGCCACCTCCTCCCTTCTCCTCCTTTTCTCTTCAAATCCCTCCACCTCGCGTTTTGGTCCTTTCTATTTCTCTTCCGGGTCCATGGGCCCTCTCCCTCTCTTATCTTCTCCTTCTCCTTCTCTCCCCATGCTCTTCTTCTCCACCCGCACCCGACCGGCTCGAGCTCCCTACCACCCGCGCTGCCGGCCCTCCTTCCTCTCCCCCACCGAGCTCCTCCCCGAGCTCCTCCTCTCTCGCACCTCTCCCTCTCTCCCTGCGCCTCCCCGAGCCGCGCCTCCCCGTCGACCAGCGCCAGCCCCGCCCGGCGCCGACGTCCTCCGCCTCGACCCCGACCCCCAGCTCCCGTCGCCTCCATCCTCCTCCACGCACCTCGGCTCCCGGTCGTGTCTCGCTCCTCCTGCCCGGTTCTCCTCCCGCACCTGCGCCACCTCGCCGACGGCCTCCTCCCACTGGCCCGTGCCCAGACGCGCCACCTCGACCTCCACCTGCCTCCGCCCTAGCCCGGCCGCCCCTTCTCCCCCGCGCGTCGGCCACCTCCCGCGCCACCGGCTAGCCGGTACCCCGCCAGCTCCTCACCCCGTCAGCCCCTTTCCCTCCTCTGCTTCGGTGCGCCTCCCGTCCGGCCGCACTCCCCAGCTCGACCCCCGAGCTGTGCTTCCCTTCTCCACCTCGCCGCCTACTCCTGTCCACCGGTCGCCTCTTCCCCGCTGTCGGTCGTGCCCCGTGCGTTCTCCTCCTCGTCCACTCGGTGCCTGCCATGTGTTCGATGGACCTCCCGATGACGCCGCCAAGGTCTCCGTGTCCGTGTACGACTCCGTGAACCCCATGACCGATGCCACGCAACAACAAGTTCGACGACCGTCGTGGACACACCAAGTTCTCCGTGTTGTTGTCCGTTCTGTGTCGGCCGCCTTCGTGCGTGCCCGGGAAGACGAAGGCCGTCACCATGTTGCGCTGTGCCGTGCAACCACAAGATCTTCCCCAATGTCATGAAACCCGTCGACCCCGAAGACCGGAACGCCAAGGTCCGCAACCCTGATGCCCCGAGTACGACTACTTCCACGACGTCGACTACCTCGACTATTTCGACTACGGTTCACCGACGACTACCTCGACTACTTCCACGACATCGACTACTTCCTCTCCGATCCGAAGACGGTGGCTTCCAACCCGAAGATCCCTCGATCCGATGTGTGACCCCAACCCTAGACCTATATACCATATAATTGTATTTTATCTAACATCATGCATGCTTAATTATCATCGAACCTTTACCCATTTAGTCAAATTAAATCAACTAAATTTAATTATGGGGTTTGTCCGGTGCATATTATGCACCAATCCCATTTAAAATGCTTTGCCATGTGTTTGGAATAAAATTGGATCACATATAATTTGTCATGCATTCATGTCATCAACATGCCGAATCATTTGATGTAGTAGTAAAATGCATTTCTGTGCCTTCTACTGTTCGTTGCTTTTCCGAGATTAAGACGTTGAGTTGATATGAGCAACGACAAGTTCTGCTACCTCTACAGTGTTTGCAGGCAAGCAATACTCCCTTGCTATCTTAGCTTGTTTTCTGTCTCTTACTCCTATCTTTTGTTCCTTGCTAGCCTTATGTTACTATGCTTGTGTCTCGATCCTATTCACATGTTTACCTTGCAGCCATGGTAAGCCACACCCCCACATCCTATTAACCTGTTGTTTGTTTACCTTCTTAGCCTTGCGGGTCGTAGTGCATGCTTAGGTGCTTTGCTTGAGTCCTGTTATCTCTTTATCTAGTCTTGTTTTTAATATGATAGCTAGGCTCAACTCACATGTTAATCTTTAATTTCTGTTGTGATGGGAATAATATAATAAAGATAAGGCACCAGCTGAAGGCCAATCGTGGTGTTTTCTTCTGCTAGTGTCGCCTAGGACCCGAGTTCTTTTTCGCTGATCCAAGACTGAGTGCACTAACCACATGTGGGAGTTTTATGGGCCTCCCCGCAACCTATTGTAACACCCCTGGATAGGTACTATGTAGATTTGAGCGCTAACTCCAAATCCGCATAATAACGATCCTAAGACGCCCACCAGGCATAACGTGCACATCGCAACACACACGTTATGCGGGTGGAATTGTGATGACCATTACAACAGTTCTCAATGGAACCCACAAAAGAACATATATACAACAATGACTCACCGAGTCAAGAACAAACGATACAATACAAAGATCCAAATAACAACAGAAGCGGTTAGTGTCCGACTACAGACAAGATACAAATTGGACTAAGAGTCCTGAAAATAATCGAAGGCACCATATCCCGCCCAGGCCAAGCCGGAGGGATTCCCAAGCTAACGTCATCAGACTTCAAACATGTCGACTGCATTGGAATAGCAGCCCCGAAGGGGTCAGTACTATAAACAGTACTGGCAAAGAATACTCACAAGATATCAAAGCTTGAATTCCGGGGGAAAAGGTTAGTGGTTGAAGTGGCGGCAAGCAGCACTAACAACTTATAGAGACACTCTACAACTTTCATCTAATAGAGAGAAGGTAAGAGAGCGCAAAGGTAACCAACTATGCTAACACCAAACATAACCCAGCCAATTGTTACTCCTCGTTCAGCCCACGAGGAACAACCCAAAGGCACTCACACGGTTGACAATTTTATAGGTTATTATTCAATTAATCTATCTTACTAGTCAAGTTATTATTATCAGGTGTAAGTTGTCTATGATCTTGTTAGCCAGCATCATCACCAAGTCGTCCATAACCGTGGACACGGCTTTTCGAAAAGATCATAGACAAGTTGCACCTTATGATGATTAATCAAAATCTTATCGAAAAGCCGTGTTCGCGGTTATGGACGACTTAGTGAAATGCGCTGGCTAAAAAGATCATAGACAAGTTGCACCTTATGATGATTATAACTTGACTAGTAAGATAGATTACATGAATAATAACTCATAAAATTGTCAATTGTGTGCGTGCCTTTGGGTTGCTCCTCGTAGGTTGATCGTGGAGTAACAATTGGCTGGGTTATGTTTGGCGTTAGTATATAGTTGGTTCCTTATGCGCTCTCTTATCTTGTCTTTTTTAGACGAAAGTTGTAGCATGTCTCTATCAGTTGTTACTGTTGCTTGCCACCGCTTCAATCGTGAACCCCCTTCCCCCGGAATTGAAGGTTTGATATCTTGTGAGTATTCCTTGCCAGTACTGTTTATAGTACTGACCCCTTCGGGCTGCTATTCCAATGCAGCCAACAGGTTTGAAGTCTAAGGACGTTAGCTTGGGTATCCCTTCGGCTTGGACTAGACAGGGATATGGTGTCTTCGTTTATCTTCAGGACTCTTAGTCCACATTTGTATTCTTATCCATAGGCGGATACTATTTCACTTTCGTGGTTATTTAGATCTTTGTATTGTATCCTTTTGTTGTTCTTGACTCAGGGAGTCGTTGTTATATGTTCTTTTGTGGGTTCCATCGAGAACTGTTGTAATGTTATCACAATTCCACCCACATAATGTGTGTGTCGCGATGTGCACGTTGTGCTTGGTGGGCGTCCTAGGATCGTTATTATGTGGATTTGGCAGGAGCACTCAAATCTACATAGTATCGTTCCGGGGGGCGTTACATTAACTGTTTAGATCCCCAAGAGAGAGTATTTATGCTAGATGGTAGGTTCATGCCCCCTCTTGTGCCTGGGCACGAGTGACAGAAACGTCTAAGGACTAGGGTGTGTTGTTGCTACTAAGGAGAAAACAATGGTGTTTATGTCTACGTGTTTATAAATATTTCTTACATTATGCACTTTACTTAATGCAAATGTCTATTGCTTGCAACTTAATACCGATGGGTGACAGGCTGGATAGCGATCCCTAGGTGAAATTTTTAGACAAAGATGCAGTTGGACTCAACGGTCTTTGTTATTTGTGATACCTATTTGAATTATTACCATGAACTCATTGATTTTGCTAGATTAAGTTTATATCATAATCTTGTCAATTGCCTAGCTGTAATTTGTTTACCCATCATACGCATATTTATCTTATGGAGAGACACCACTAGTGAACCCTTGGGCCCCGGTCCATCTTTCACCATCACTGCTTCCGTGTTACTTTTTGAAGGGTTTCTCCCCTCCAAAAGAAGAGACTAATCCCATGCAGGAGCTTATGTAAGAAGAAATTGCTGAAACTGGAAGCTCATTGGATGAAAAAGAGGAGGAGAGTGACGAACAAAGGAGGAAGAATGGATTAGCTACCCATGCCTACCTTCTAATGAGATTAACTCTCTAACTCATACATTATTTGATTTTCCTCCTTTCTCACCAAAGGAGGATGAAAGCTATGATCCTATGGTTTCGTTTGAAACATCCCTTTTTGAAAAAAAAATGATCTTGTTATATATGATAATTCATGCTATATTGATAAATCTTATGAAAATACTTTATTTACTCCATCCATTGAGATGCATGATAATGATGAGTTGTGCTTAGAAAGTTTATATGATAAAACTCTTGATTATGGTCCTATGTTACTTGATGATAAAAATTATAATGCTATTGAAGGTTGGTTTGATTTCACTATTTTGGAGATTTATAGAAATTATATGTTGGTAGATCATGAAAAGCATGCTACTGAAAATTATTATGAGAGAGGAAAATATGGTTGTTGGAGCTTTCATGTTACTAAAACACCTCTCTTTATGCTGAAAGTTTTAAAGTTATTTTTGTTTTACCTTCCTATGCTTAATTCTTTATGCTTCATTGATTTATTTTCTTACAAGATGCCTATGCATAGGATGTGGGTTAGACTAAAATGTGTTTGATACTTGTTTCATGATACTCTCCTTTGCGTTCCAACTATTATTCTTATAAGAGCATCATTGAAATTACTGGGCCTAGCTAAAAGGCTTTAAGAAAAAGCGCTTATGGGAGGCAACCCATTTGTTCTTTCAGTTTATTTGGTTTTTGTGCCAATAAATAGCCTCTAATGCATTAAAAGTGCGAGGTGTTGATTTGCTGTCTAGAAACAGATTTTGTGCGCCTGTTATAGAACATATTGAAAAGGGGCATTTAATAGATTGCCCTTAGAGGCTTGGTACTACTCAGTTTTACCACTAGTTCCAAATGGTGGTTAGTATTGCCACTACTTCAGTTGCACCTGCTATGGCGAGGCCAAACGGCCAGTCTGAAGCGGATTCCGTCTGGAGGCGTTAGTGAAGTGGGTCCGCATCTTACAAGTGGGACCCCCGCGGCGGTTTCTCTCCCCCGCTCTTCCCCGCCGCCTCTAAATAAAATGGGGCCTACCCTGCGCTCGAAGAACACAACCCATTCCTTCTTTCTTTCTCTCTTCTCCTTCCAAAATGTGGAGCCCGCCCAGCCCGGAGAGCCCGTTCTCACCGCTGTCGGACTCCGATATGTTCTCGCCTTATACCATGCACGCCCTATTGGAGGAGGAGGAGGCGGAGATAGAGGCGGCGATAGAGGAGGAGAAGCGGCTCCGCGAGGAGCACGGGTTGTCCGCCCTGCCCGGTGAGATTGCGGTGGAGAAGCGGTTGCGCAAGATGAAGGCGGAGAAGAAAGACGGCCACCACGAGGCGGCGCATGAAGATCTTCCGCCGCAATCGCCGGTCTATGAGTATGGGGCATCGGAGTCCTCGGACGAACCCTACTCGGACGAGGAGCGTGGGCCTTCTATCGTCGACCAACCACCCGCGGCCGTCGACATCGAGATGGCCGAGGCCAATGTCGTCAACAAGGACGACTCCGGCCACCAGGACGACTCTGACTCCGACGACTCTGACGACTCCGACGACTCCGATGAGGACTCCGAGGGCTCCGACGCCTCCGAAGTCACATCCTGAAGGCGCCATGAAGAAGTAGTTTTAGTTAATGTTTTCTAGGGTTTGTATCTTTTTTCTTTTGAACAATTGTAGGGTTTGTATCGAGTTAATCGAATTAATCGTACCGTTGCTATGTAAATTGTTTCTCTGATCGTTTGTTGTACATTTAATACGGTGATTGGACGTGACAGATAGGCTAGGCTAGGCTAGCGGTGAGGCAAAAGTTTTGCCACGCGTTCAATGGCCATGTCCATCCGTGTGCACGCCACATAGACACAGGGTGGACTACCATCGGCATCCCACACATACATTCAATGTGCACGCAGCGCCATGCACGCGCTGGAAGGCTCTCAGGTTAGTCTCGTGTGGTCATAAAGAGAAATATATCTCAAATTGACGATATGGTTTAGATTCTGAATGTACTTTCCTGATAGAAATGAATGGATAGGTGCCGCTCGTTCTGCCATATGGTCAATCCACATAAATGAAACCACAAATTATGCGGACTGGCGCAAGGGTCAATCCACATAAATGAAACCATATGTACAGCTCTGTGGTAGGTTCGAAGAAGACTGCCAAGTAGCACAATGGTGGCAAGAAGCACAAGAAGCTCTGTTGAATGATGTTGGACCTATGCTACAACTATGTTTTAATGGTGTTTGGATGATGATGGTACATGTTTTGAGCAAGTCGTGTGAAAATGAGGGCCAAATGGGTGAGTGATTGAAATATGTGAACCAAACTTCAAATTTGATCCAAACTTAAAAATTGGCATGCTATTTGGATCTTGCAATGCTTTCCAAACTATGGTAAACTTGCTTGTTCTAAATTGGTCATCAATCCGAGCCATTTTGCAAAGTAAACTCACATTCATGAAAAATGTTCTAAAAAAGAGCTCCAAAGGTAGGGTAAATGGCCTCATTTCTAAGCAAGGTTTTTTTCGACCTTGTCTAAATCAGCCAAATAACTTACCAACACATCTATTCCATATATATAGACTATGTGAGGTGGTTTTTCATTTTTTTTTTGATTTTTTTGAATTTTTTATGCTCATTTGAATGCGACTGAGTTTGAGACAGGGCGATATGAGCCAAGATGCATTAATTTTCGTCTGAATGTATATAGACCTTGTTTATCAACTTGAATCGTTAGTATATGACATTATAAGACTATGTGCGTTGGTTTTTCATTTTTTTTGAATTTTTTATGCTCATTTGAATGCGACGGAGTTTGAGATGCCAAGATGCATTAATTTTCGTCTGAATGTATGTAGACCTTGTTTATCAACTTGAATCGTTAGTATATGACATTATAAGACTATGTGCGTTGGTTTTTCATTTTTTTTGAATTTTTTATGCTCATTTGAATGCGACAGAGTTTGAGATTGGGCGATATGAGCCAAGATGCATTAATTTTCGTCTGAATGTATGTAGACCTTGTTTATCAACTTGAATCGTTAGTATATGACATTATAAGACTATGTGCGTTGGTTTTTCATTTTTTTTGATTTTTTTGAATTTTTTATGCTCATTTCAATTTTGGTCAAACCTAAGTTTGACCAACATTTAAACAAGTTTGAAACATGAAAATGCAAAACTAAGCCTGGATCCTTCTTAGTCACTCCAAAATGAAGCTTTTGTGAGGTTTTAGAAATTTTCATGTTCCAAATGCAAAACCACTTCTCCTCAATTTGAGTTGTACTCTCTGCAACATCGATCGTGGTAAGTCATTTGTGTGAAGGTTTTCTCCTGAAAATACACATAGACCAAGTTTATTATTTTATATCGTAACTATGTCACATAATACGACAATGTGCGTTGGTTTCACATTTTTACGATTTGTTTTTGAATTATTTGTGCTCATTTTAATGTTTGGTCAAACCTCACAAAAAAACGTTGACCGACTCAAAATCCAAGTTTTATATTTTTATAGCAACTTAGTTGCATAATACGACAATGTGCGAAAGTTTTATATTTTTTTTCATTTTTTAATTAGTTATGCTCAACCCTAGCCCTAACCCTAACCCTAAACCCCGAAAACCCCGAAATCCCTAACCCTAAGCCCCGGAAACCGCATCCGAAACCCCTCCCGCTTCCAAACCGTTGATCGCTGGTGAGTGAACGGTTGGGATCAGACACGCCGATCGGTGTGTGCGCAGGTGACGCGCCAATCCGCGTGTGTGCTCATTCTACAATTTGATTGGCTCATGGGCATGTGATGCGTTATTGGCTGGATAGATGGGGTTTGGATCGGCCCGCTGGTTCCATAAGATCCGGCGACCTAGAATGATGTGGTGCATGGAACAAGCGTACGCGCGTCTGACTTCGTGTCCTTCATGTGTGCTCGCCTCCACGCAGCCGCCCGTTGCATGCATGACCAGTCGCAGCTCTACTCGCGCCGCCGCCTACGTCGCATCAAAGCAATTTACAGCGTGTTTAGTCCCACCTCGCTAGTTCATAGCGTGTACCACCAGTTTATAAGCCCCGAATGTGGCACCCCTACCAGTGGATCAACAAATATTGGTGTCCTATATCCTAAATATAGGACACTAATATCTGGTTAATCCTCTTTTTCAACTTATAAAAGAACTTAAAATCATTTCATTTTTTCAACCTTGATATCTCGCGGTCTTGTTTTTCGAGCTTTGATTAATCTTCTTTTTCAACTTATAAAATATAGAAAATCATGTCCTTGGTAAATCTAAATCTATGAGCACAACTAAGTGAGCACACGAGTCTATGACCCACCTGTCGGAATCAATCCAACGTTACGACCGTTTAATCAACCATGTCGTGTGCTGGCTATTTTGGCCGTCAGAAACGTCGCGCAGTAGCTATTTCTTCGAACGATGTCGCATTTTTCACCATTCTGATGAAAAGTGTCGCACAGGAGTTATTTGCCACACTGAATCTTCTGAATTTCCCATTTCTTTTCCCTTCTTTCAACCTTTATTCATACAATTTCAAGCTTACAAATTCCTACTACACCCAGCCAGTGCGATTACCATACAATTTCTCCCAAATTCCTCCTACAAATTCCTCCCAAATTCATGCCATTCCATACAATTTCAACATTACACCCACTACGACTAACATACCCCCTACAAATGCCCAAATGCAAATGGGAATTTGTGCTTGATATTCGAGCTTCCTAATCTTCTGGTTCAATCTCCTTAGCTCGTCAGCAACCTCTGTATCAATGCGTGCTCCGCCCTCCGTCTCTTCTTCCGGAGCTCGCGTTGCGGCTGCTGTCGTCTGTGGCAGTCATTCTTGGTGCTTAACTAGCAGCTGATTCATCAGCGTCTGGACCAGAACATCTTCCCAAACGTAGAAACATCTTAACTGCAAAATCGCCAAACAGATCAAATGGATTGCTCAAGGATGCCGATCCATGAAAATTGTGAAATTGCCCCGATTCTTACCCCAATCGCGCTGGTGCACACGTAGAACGGACGATTCTTGTTCCTCGGTGTCTGCGATATCCTCCGAGCAACGTCCATCCGGCACCGCGGACATGCGAAGATCGGCATCTCCATGCGCGCTGGGATCTCCATCCGCGAGGTGGCGCGGGAGCTAGAAGAAGACATGGAGCTCGATTCGCGAACGCCCGGAGCCGAAGGGGAACTCACCGCGTCCGCGCACGTCACCTGTAGCTATAGCACACGGCCGCGCCCTCCCACCGTCGGCGGCGCTCCCCGTCGACGCCGCCCTCTCGGTCGCCCGCGCCCGGCTCCTAGCTGCCAACCTCTGTGCCCGGCTCCTAGCTCGCCGCCCACCTCTGTGCGTGGCTGCCTCCAACCCCGCTTCGCTGATTCTTGCTCCCCGCTGCGAGCTCTGGGGGTGCAGTACGCCGCTTTTATCACAGACGCGGCGCCGGCAACGGTCGACGGGCTGCCATCAGTGTGTGCTCATTTGCTTAGTTTTGCCCTCAGGACCGGTCGACAGGGGGGTCCCACAAGTAGTGGCTACAAGCCCGAGTCAACTACCTTGAACAGACGGAGACGGCAAGATTCGCGGAATAAGTCCTTGCGCACAGACTAGTGGTAAAACTGAGGATGTTTCGCAACTGAGGGCAAAACTGAGCACATGGACACAACTGATGGCAGAAGGATAATTTACCCTATTGAAAAATCCCAGAACATGTTCTTTTTCTGATTATTTTTTAACACACGCCTGACACTTTATCTATCTTTCATTAGTTTTAAGTTTTTTTATTTGAGCTACGGAAGTGCCTCCTAAAAATCGATCTTTACAGACTGTTCTGTTTTGACAGATTCTGCCTTTATTTGTATTCGCCTCTTTTATTAGCGTCATTTGCGGTACTTTTTGGAAGGAGTAACACCTTGAGGCTTAGTAAAAAGTAGCTAATGTTAAATCAAGTTTGTGCAATTTGTCTTGGTGTAACCCAAGTGAATTTTATTTTATGAGTACTTACCCTCTAATCAGTTTATGAGAACTTATGTGTAAAGGGAGTTTTTAAGTTCCACGAGAGAGGATTATGAAATAAGTTGAAGAATGGAGAAAAGAACAAGCTTGGGGATGCCCCCATGGCATCCTCCTGGACATTCAAGAAGACTCAAGCGTCTAAGCTTGGGGATGCCCAAGGCATCCCCCCTTCTTCATCGATAATCATCAGGTCGTCTACGTTGAAACTAAGTTTTTATCAGTTTACATATTATGTGTTGTTCTTGGAGCGTCAGGTTTGTTTGGTTTGTTTGCTGGTCATATGCTTATTGGATCCTAACCGTCTTGTGTGGGAGAGAGACACGCTCCACTTTTTCGTTAGAATACTCTTGTGCTTCGCTTATATCTTGTTGAGTATTCTTAGCTGTTGTTTGTTTGCTAGTAGGCTCTCGCTTTTAGATTTTATCTTGTTTAGAGCTGCTAGTTGTTGTTGTTAAACTCTCTTGTTCTTCACTTATATTTATTAGAGAGTTGTTTTGGTTGCTTGGTTAATGTGTTAGAACGATAAAATGTTGTGCATGTGGTAGTGGTATGAAATAGAAAAAAAACTGCATAGTCTTGTAGATACTATGTGGATAATTTGATACTCTTCAATTGTTTTGAGGCAGTAAAATAACTAATGGTTAAAATGTGTTGGTTAACGGTGCTAGAACTGATTAGTGGAGACATGTTAGTAGAGCGTGGAGCAGAACTTTTCTGAACTAAACAACCAAAGTCAACAATGTTTTTTGTATCATGAATCCTGCTCAGTTGAAGAGAAGTTCCTAGTGTGTAGTTACTGCAACGGTCGGGGAAGCTAACGGGGCACTTGTGTCGCTACCACGATCCCTCTCAGGGTGTTTCTAACCATCTATGGAATATTGAAACTGCTACTTGTTTGGAATATACGAATGCATTGTTGAGTTTTTTTGGCACTTCCACCTCATATTTTGCTAGCCTCTTCAGTGCTGCGCAATGCCCTATCTCACATCGAGACTTGGTGCATACTTCGCCAGTACATCCAACTCCGTGGGAGGACTTCCTCTTGTTCTCCTACACATAAGCCAATTATCTTTCTCAAAACAGCCACCATACCTACCTATCACGACATTTCCATAGCCGTTCCGAGATACATTGCCATGCAACATCCATCATTACATTACATGACTTGATGTCATTCTTCATTGTCATATAGTTTTGCTTGATCATTGAGTTAGTGTGATGTGTGGCTTGCCACATGTTCTACATTTTTTCCACACTACGCTCGATCATGCATGCTTCATTTTATACATCATGTATTAGCCTTATGAGTTATGAGTACCAAAAAGTGTGATGATCCTTTTGTAATATAGAGTGTTGCTCCTACCAGTGAGGTTAAAAATAAAAAAAGTGAAAAATAATTTAAAAAAAAGAGAAAAAGAGCCCAAAAGAGGCCAATTGAGAGAACATCTAAAAGAGCCATGGAGGCTACCAAAATACAAAAAAAATAGAAAAAGAGAGAGGGAGCAACACTACTATCCTTTTTACCACACTCGTGCTATGTTAGCACCTACACTTCATTTTAGATAGTTCTCATGTTGTTTTTAGTAGTATAACTATGTGGGGATTTTAACGTTATAGAACTTGACTTGTATATTCTATGGATGAGCCTCCTCAAGTGAGATCTAGGTCTTCATGAGCAAGAAAGTTGGATACACCCCCACTAGTTCCATTTGAGAGCTTTCATACACTTATAGCTCTATGTGCATCCATTGCATGGCAATCACTAATCCTCATACAGTGTCAACTACGAGACTTCCTCTTGTCTTGTGGTTACCCTCTCCACTGTTTGAGCCTTTCTTTTTGGCCTTCCAAACCTCCATCATTATTCTCTTTTGTCATAACATTTTGGTGCCAAAGCCACTTCTTACTTGCACTAGTTGAGTAGACTTCGAAACAATTGATTTGTGAAGGAAGTGAATTAGAACACCTGACTCGAGCTTGGCTATTTCATGAATGACTACTTGATGCTTTGTAGTATGATTGATGCTTTACATTGGAGACATAATTTGCAATTCTTCTTTCTAAACCATATATATGGTTCCATGTCTCCAACACACTTATTCATGAAAAGTTTCGAGCATCATTAGCTAGTATGTGTCAATCATTTGTTTGCTTAATGTCAACTATAGACAATTGTTTTGGATCACTTTATTCATATCATGTGCTTCACATTACTATCTTGATCAAGATTATGTTGGTAGCATGTCTCATAAAAAATTATTCTTTTTTATAACTTACCTACTCGAGGACGAGCAGGAGTTAAGCTTGGGGATGCTGATACGTGTCAAACGTATCTATAATTTCTGATTGATCCATGCTTGTTTTGTGTCATTATCACATATTTTTGCTATCTTATTGTATTATATATAGGCATTTTATTGGACTAACCTATTGACAAGATGCCCTGTGCCAGTTCCCTGTTTTTGTTCTAGTTTTGTTGTAGAAGTTACTTTTGGAAATATTCTCAAAATTGGACAAAATTTACAGGGATTTTTTATCAAAAAAATGAAGACCGGTGCCCGAAGGACAGCTTCAGGGGACCCACACAGGCCAGGGCGACCCCTGCCGTGGCCCCCCTGGACCCACGGGTGAGACCCGCCCCTGCCCTGTGGGACAAGTTTTGGGGGTCCCCGGAGGATTTTCCCAAATATGATATAGAGATCTGCCGCCATCGCCGACAAGTTTTGGGGGTCAGATTCTTCCTGTTTCAGCACCCTGCCGGGACGGGGATTGCCCCCAGAGCCATCTTCATTGCTATCGCCGCCTCTGGGATGTGTTGTGAGTAGTTCCCCCATGAAATAGGGGTCATGGCAGTAGCTAGTTGGTAGTCTCTCTCCCTTGTGCCTCCATGTTTATGATCTTGTGAGCTGCCTAACATCATCAAGATCTACTATCGTAATGCTATATGATGTGTTTCCTGGGACCGATGGATTATGAAGTTATGATCAGATTGTGCATGGTTCTTATATGTTAATTTATGTTCTTGCATCCTCTCCGATCTAAGGGTTAATTGAATCCCATCTTAGGGTTTGTTGTATGTTGATAGAACTAATGGTAGGGTTTGTCGGCGTGACAGAATCGATGTATGGGATGAAGGAGGACCTTCTATGTTTGTTAAAGCTATGGTTGGGTTTTGCCTTAATAAATGTTTAGTACTTGCGGATGCTTGCTAATGTTCCAATCATATAAACGGGTAATCACTAGTTGTGAGAGCATGTGTTGTGGCCTCTCCCACTTATTTAAGTTGCAGTCCTTTTATGCAATTAACTGTCTAGATCCCAAGAGAGATTATTTATGCTAGATGGTAGGTTCATGCCCCCTCTTGTGCCTGGGCACAAGTGACAGAAACATCTAAGCACGAGGGTGTGCCGTGTCCGTCTGCACCCTTAGACCAACTCCAGCCGCCCCCCGAGAGCCTCCCAGCACCCTCTTTTTGAAGCCGGCGGCCCATTTTCCTCCGAGTCGCCCCCAGCACCCCCAAGGCCTCGTTTTTTGCCGGATTTGGGCCAAATTTTATCCAGCGTCCCAGGCCGAACCCAGCGCGCCGGGTTTCGCTTGGGGGCACCGGCGGAAGGGAAAAGCCGCGCGGGACAGCCCTGTCGGCGAGAGAACGCACATACCCCACCAAAGACCCGCCCCGTTCCTCGTGTCCCTCCCCCCCCCCCCGCCGCCAGCACCACCTCCTCCCCTCCGCTACAAATGCGCCGCCAGAATAGGCCACCAACCACCACGACGGCACGCCCTACCGAATCCCCCCCACCCCCATCCGTTGTTGCCCGAGTTGTCGCGGTGAATCGCCGTCGCGATCAAGCTTCACGCCCACCCTGCCCGCGAGGTATTTAACGTTTTTCATGAGATAGACTCCGACGACGAGGAGATGCTCGCCGCTCTGATGGAAGAGGAAGCCGACAATGCCGCTGAAAGTGCATGGTTGCCCCCATGCGTGGTTTTGGTAATTAATGACAATCTCTATGGACTAATGTTTGTATTGAGTCATACTTGTAGGTTTGGTCCATAGCATTGCTTGATCTCCATATGTCGGAGTCAAGGATAAGGGAAGAAGATTATATGTTGATCAAGGCTAAGTGCGGGTTGATCAACACACAAGTCCAAGTGAAGATATGCCGAAGAGTGCCTCTCCCATATTGGTGTATGCGGAGCTATTAGCGAGTCTTCACCAAGCAGAGCGCAATCAAGAAAGGTGGTCCAACTTGAGAAAACAAAGATCGCCATCATCTAGCTCAAGTGGATTATGCTCAAGGCAAAGGTATGATCTAGATAGGTTTTCTATTTTACCGGTCTCATGATGTTAGTTGAGAGACCGGGTTATAGGATAGATAGTCGTACTATCAAGAGGGGCTCTCGACCGAGTATCTTGTTCGTATCATTTGTGGAGAGCTCAAACCTTTGCATCCTTGGCATCATCTTTATTGGTTCTTATTTGGCTCTTACCGTGGTGTGGTCGTGGTGCTTGTCGTGCTTGTCATGACAAGGTCAAGTTCACCGAAAATGGTTTTCGTGTGTCTCTTCTATTGCGTTTTCGGTGTTGGAGATTTTGCTGGTTCATCCGTATGAAAGGTTCACCTTTCCAACCCTTTGCAAAATCTCCCTTGCTTGATTTAAATATTTTCACTTGTTATTAGGTTGCATTTGTCGTCCTCTTTCCAACAAAATTGGGTTCACTTCATTCGGTGTCGGACGATTTTTAATCAAAAAGGGGAAAATGGAAAAAGGTGGTGCCCTGGCTGGCCGTCCTGGCCGGTCGGCTCGGCCACCATGCCGGCCTCCAGCCAGCCCAGGCCGGCCGCTTCGTCCACCCAGCCGGCCCAGGCCGGGCCCAGGCCGGCCTCCCTGCTGCTCCCCCTGCCCGCATGTCCACCGACAGGCTGGCCTGGCCGGCCCCAGGCCGGGCTGTCGGGCTGGTGCCCTTTTTCCCCCAACGGCCACATTTGTGGCCCCATATAAAAAGGGGTCTTCTTCCCCATTGCTCCAAGAACTTTTTGAGCTCCTTTCTCCTCCATTGTTGACATTTTCTTGAGCTTGAGATCTCTCAAACACTCCAATAATTCTTGCTACTTTTTGAGGGAAAAGAGAGAGGAGATCTAGATCTACATTTCCTCCAATCCATTCCTCCTCTAAGTGAGGGGAACCTAGTAGATCTTGATTTTGGAGTTGCTTTTTGTTTCTCCTCTTTGTTCTTCCTCTCTTCTCCCCCCATAAGCATTTGTTGCTTTTGTTGGGATTTGGGAGTGAAGGATTTGAGCACTTCTTGTATTCTTGCTATTGCATTTGTTGCATAGGTTTGTGCTCCTCACGATGATACATGGGATTGAAGTTCGAGAAGCTTGTTACTCTTGGGTGCATTGTGTTCCCAAGAGCTTGTGCCTCTTGGGTGCATTGTGTACCCTAGACGGTTGGTGCTGTCACGAAGGCTTCGAGTTGTGAAGCTTCGGGCAAGATTTGGGAGCCCCCGATTGAGTTGTGGGTGTGTGCCCCAAGATTGTTGTAAAGGCTCCGGATTCCGCCTTGAAGGATTCCGATAGTCGAAGGTGAACCTAACTCTTGGGGTGAGGTTTATCGGAGAATAGGGTGAGGCCTTTGTGGCATCTTAAGTAGGCCTTTTGTGGCGAGCTCACACCACTCCAACGAGACGTACTCCCTTAACAAGGAGGAACTCGGGAATACATCCTCGTCTCCGCGTGCCTCGGTTATTTCTATACCCGAGCTCTTAATTATGCAATTTACATTGTGATAGCCTTCATGCTTCAAGTTTTATATCTTGCTATCACCTTGTTGTTATCTTGCTTAGCATAAGTTATTGGTGCACATAGGTGAACCTAGTATATTTAGGTTGTTGGCTTGCTAATTTAAACACCTAGTTTTATTCCGCAATTATCAAGCCTTAAACCGTAAAAGTTTTAAATCGCCTATTCACCCCCCTCTAGGCGACATCGTTTGTCCTTTCAATTGGTATCAGAGCCTGGGATCTCTTTATTAGGCTTTACCGCCTAGAGAGTAAAGATGTCGTTTACAGAATTAGTGCACAATCTGCAACAGCCCCAGTTTGGTACTGAAAAATATGAATAATTTTTCCACTTTTTCATCTCAGGTTTGCATCATGGCATGCATTTGAATTTGCTAATTCTAACAAGCAACAATTGGAAACATTTAAAGGGGGGAAGCAAAACCTTCCCAAACCTCCAAACCAAATGCCTTTGCTCAACTTGGCAAACAAATTAATTTGAACTTCCAATTTGTCCAGGAAGTTCCAATAATCCAATTATAATTATTTGTCAAAAGCAAATTCTTAGCAAGCAAAGAAATAAATTTGAAAATTCAAATTGGTTAAATTCAAATTCTATTTTCGAATCCAAGTTCCACTTGTCAAAAATTCAAACTAAAATTATGGGGAGCTTCATTATTATATTTGGAGCCTCCATGAATATTTTCACTATTTTTTAAAATGTCTAAGTACCCCAAGTAATTGGATTTTGGAAGTTATCAAAAATGACCATATTTAAACACTATGAGCAAATATTGATCTAAACCTTATATTTTGGAGCACAAATTTTTGTGGAGCTTCTAACTGTCAAGGGGAGGTTACATGAATTTTTCCAGAATTTATAAAAATGTTTAAAGGCCTTAATTAAATAACTAAAACCCTAATAGTTTCAAAATCTGGAAAAAATGGAAAAGAAGCAGGGGGTTTTCGCAATTCTTTTTCTTTCCTCTCCTTCCTGTCGCCACAGTGCCGCCCCAGCATTGGCGCCATGCCGCGCCGCGCACCTGCTCCCCCTCGCGCCATGCCTCCATGGTCAAACACCCGCCCGAGGACGCTCATGTAGCGCCCCGACCCCAGAACTATACAGTGAAACGTTGTGTAACCGGTCATGCTACACAATCGAGGGTACTAGGTTTACCAATCTCAGGCCAAAACTCATTGGCAGGTGTGCTCGCAATGGATCATTGGCACACAACACCTCGATCATGCCATAAGCTCAGACATCGCTTTCACGTATAGTAAAGAGACCGAGACTTGTGGAACAAACTGGCACATTGCAGACTCTACGACACAAAACTCATATAGCAACTCATATATGAGAAAGATACAAATATTACACATCAAAAGGTCACAGACCATCAATTCATCAAGCAGAAGCGAAGTAGTGTTGTCTAATACAACAAGATCCAAATATAGGGCCTAAGAGGCCTACACATAAATAAACCCAGCCAGCTTGCTCCACGGTCCCAAGCTGCCACCTGGGAACCCCGGACTACTAGTCGACGTCCACGAAGAACCCACCTAGCTGCTCGGTGTCGTCCTCCTCTGAAATACAAATATAAAGGCAGCAAAGAGAGACTGAGTACGACGTACTCGCAAGTTTAGTAGGGCGATATAGGCCCAATGACTGATGGAGGCTCTACAGGCTGTATATGTAGTTGTTTTGCATAAAGCTAGATTTTCGTAAACAAGACATAAATGACACATGGCACCGTCTACTCAGAATATTTTTCATAAAAGGGATAAGAGAGTAACTTTTCATCTTCGGTTCTCGTCGAACCTACTTGTAACCAACACATCTCTCATCTCCACCAAAGACACTCGCTCGAATCACCCTCGAGGAAATGGACCTTTTACACACACGTTGATTATGCAACCTTTAGCTGCCATATCAATTAGGTTAAGGTTCTCTATGGTCTTATCGTCTATTCCCAAGTCGTCCATAACCGCGGACACGGCTTTTCGAAAAGATTAAACCCTACAGGTGTGTACTAATTTACCCATTGGTATTGTCCGACTCACCTGATTGGCCCTCTTCCGGGGAAGGCCGGCAAGCGGGCGCGGTTAACCCTTTACCTCGCGTGAGACTATCCAAGAGTCATCAGTGGCCACAGGGCAAGTTTACCCAGCCTATTTCAGCCCTTGCCCCATCGCCACGTCCTAAACACAAATCCTCATCAACATCATCTCTTCCACTCACACGCAAATGGAAAACCGAACTAGAGGACCCTTGGATACGCCCGCACAAGTTATTCGGTTAGTAAGGCGCCCATACACCCACCAATGGCAGCACGCTCGTCTTGGTTCAAGAGGTAAAGAACTCGCACCTAGGGGCAAGAGTGAGGCAAAACACCATCCCCGATGGCAACTCACCCAAGCCTTTTTAGCATTTTAATTTAGCACCCCACATATCCACCATGTCCGAAATATTCCATCAATATAAACAATTATGGAATTAAACAATGGACATAATTAGCATTTAAATAAGCATAGCTAAGCATATAACTACAACAATTATATTCTTGTCTTAGGCCAACACATCATCACTAAGGTTCATAGGTAGGGATACATGTGATTGGCTCGGGGAAAAACATGCATTCATAGGATACTCTATGTCTTGATCAAAATTGACATTTGAATTGCATGCAATATTATGGTGGATAAAATAAGTTGATAAAAATCATAGGATGCTAGATGCCAAGAAGGTTAGGTTATCTCTTGCCTTGCTGCCGGGGCGTGTAGTACTGCTCGTCTGGATAGGTCGGGGTGACCTCAACTCCAGAATCTATCGATACCCAAAATAATACAAAAGAACAAATAAATCACACGAACACAAGGTGCAATGCTCAATCATATGATGCCATGACAAGTTGATGCATTGATATCAACCTTTAATTTATTTACAAATTAAATGGAGTTCCAAATAATTAGTGCAATTATTTGGAAACAAACCCCATATTTATCTTAGTGACCACATTCTTTATAAATTATTAAATTATTAGAGAAGTGGCTCAAATATGCATGAACGTGACTTGAATGGATAGGGTTTGTTATTCCGATCATTTTGGTACCTCATTTGTGATTTTCTGAGTACCGAAGAATAAATAGCGAATTAAATAATTATTTGGATTTAACTCTTTTAAATCAAATTATGAATAACATCAATAAATATTTGTGATCATGATGTGATAAGTACATGGTTTGATATCATTTGACATGTTGATCACTTTGATATTTTATTCATAATTTTTGGATAAATATTTAATAAGTTATGATTTTTTGCCAATTTGGGTATTATTTAACCCATTTTAGAAATTCTTAATTAAAGGCAAATTTATTCATTCAAATGGGCAAGGCCATGTTACCAAATGACAGGCAATGTTTTTCTGAGCAATTTGATATTTAAATTGCAATTTTTGGATCATTATAAAAAAAGATATCAAAGTTTTAATTTGCCTTTTTAATTCAAAAAAGAAAAAGCTAAAGCCCGGCCAGGCCGGGAGAAAGGCCGGGCAGGTGGCCGAAGTGTCCGGCCTAGTGTCGGCCCAGGCCGGGCGCGTAGGCCGGGGTAGTGGCCGAACGGTCCGGCCTTCTGCCGGCCCAAGCCACGAGAGAGGCCGGGTCCAGGCCGGGCACTGGCCCGAGCCGGCCGGCCTCGTGGCCGGTTAGGCCGTGCTCACGGTGACTGGGACGCCGGCGGCCGACGGACGGCGAACGGCGGCGGGGAGGGGGAGAGAGGATGCGGGAAAACTTAAAGAGGACGCGGGCCTCACCCTGAGAACGAGACCGGGGTCGGCGACGAAGAGGAAAGGACGAGGTCGCCGGAATCGGGGCCGGCGAATGGCGGCAGGTGGCGGACGATGTCGTGGATGCCGGCGTCAACGCGTGCGTCCCCGACTCGATTGATTGCACCGGGAGAGAGAGGAGGACGCGGCGGAGGAGCTGGTGCCATCGGCTCTCTCTGGGGAGGCTCCAAGTGGCGGCGATTTGACGACGACGGTGACGGTGACGTCTCCGCGGTGGTCTGAGCGGGGAATCTAGGATTCACCTCGATCCGGAAAAATGGGGAAGGAACAGGAGGAGTGGGTGAGGGGAGCAGGTGGCTAGCGTCGGGGGGGGGGCTCTAGTCCACCAGGGGCCACGCCATGGTGCGGCACAGGAGCGGGGCGGCATGGACGCCAGGCATGGCGCCAGTGCCGACGGCATAGTGGAGTAAGAAAAGAAAAATTCCAGGGAACCCCCTGGCAGCATTTTCATAAATTGCAAAAAGGTCCACAGCAAGCTTTGGTGATTTAAATGAGGCACCAGGGCATTTTTATAAAATGTGCAAAAATTCATATAGGATCTATTTAACCTTTAGAACCTCCACAAAATTTGGTGAGGCAAAATAAAATGATTTGGCCAACAGTTGTTCACAACTTTTGATTTAAAGTATTTTTGACAAATTCCATTTTGTATTTAATTGAAGCCCTTAAACATTCCCAAAAATACTGAAAATATTCATGGAGGCTCTAACAATGACAATGAAGCTCCCCATGATTTTAGTTTGAATTTTTGGAATGTTTAACTTGGTTTCAAAAATAGCAATTGAATTGAACCAATTTGAATTATCAAATTCATTTCTTATTTGACAATATTTAGAAATTGAGAATTGGTTTCCAAAAGTAAACTTGGAACTTCCTAAACCATTTGGAAGTCCAAGAATGATTTGTTTTGCTAAGTTGAGCATTTGCATTGCTTTGGATGTTGGGAAGTTTGCCTCCCCATTTCAATTTGTTTCCAAGTGAAAGTTAGAAATAGCAATTGCATATGGATGCTATGATGCAAACATGAAAACAAAAAGTGGAAAAATTCTTCGTATTTTTCATTACCAAGCTGGGGCTGTTACAGCTCACCTGCTCCCCTCTCTCTCACCTCCCCTTCCTCCCCGATTTTTCCGGATCGACGCCAACCCTAGCTCCCCCGCACTGCCCGCAGCGGAGCCGACGCCATCGTCGTCGACTCGCCGTCGATTGGAGCTTCCCCGGAGCCAGCAGAGCACGCCATCAGCTCCGCCTCGCCGTGCCGCTCCTTCCCGTCCAAGGAATTAGAGAAGGGTGCCAGGAATCGACGCCATCGTCCCCGTCTCCGTCCGCGCCGGCCGAGCTCCGTCGACCATGCTCGTGTCGCCGTCAGACCTCCCCCGACCTCGCCGCCCGCGCCATTGTACTCAGGGTGAGCCGGGGCACCTCCAAGACATCATCTCCCTCCCCCTCCCCCTCCGTAGCTAGATCTCACCGTAGCTCGTTGTCACGCCGCCGCTCGAGCTCCTCGCCGGGCGAGCTCCGGTGACCCTAGATGGGTGGCGCCGCCAGTTTTAGGTCGCCCACCCCGTGCCGCGTCGAATGCGACCCTCAGCTCGCTCCCTTGTGCGCCAAATCTCCGCCGCCGTGCGCCACCGTGCCGCGGTCACCGCCGTCGCCGCCGTGCGCCCGGCCCGGCCGGCCAGGAGCCCGGCAGCCTCGGGTCTATGCCCGGCCTGGTGCCCGGTCTGGGCCGTCCAGGAGGCCGGCAGCTTCGGGCCTATGCCCAACCTGGTGCCCGGTCTGGGCCGGCCAAAGGCCGGCTGTCTCGGGTGCCTGCCCGGCCTGTGGGCCGGCCTGTCCGGTCTGGAGGCCGGCCTAACAGTAAAATAAAAAAATAAAAAAATGATAACTAATTAAATATAGATCAAATTTAGCAAACAATATACCAAATTGTTCAGAAAAACAAACTCTATCTAATAGTGTCATTTTCCTGGTCTTTTGAAACTATTATTTTGCTGTTTATTCAAAATTACTAAAATGGCAAAATTAATAACAATATTGGTAAAAATCATAACTTGATGAATAATTACCCAAAAATTGTGAATAAAATATCAAAGTGCTCAGCATGACAAATGCTATCTAATCATGCTAATATCACATCATGATAACAACTTTTACTTTGGTGTGATTCTTTAAATGATTAAAAGAATTAAATTCAAATAATCATTTAATTCACTATTTAATCATCGATAATTGGAAAATCACAAACGAGGTACCAAAACGATCAGAAGAACAATACCTATCTATTCATGTCATGTTCATGCATATCTGAGCCACTTGTTAGTAATATAATAATTTATAAGCAATGTGGTCACTAAGTTAAACATGGGGTTGCTTCCAAATAATTGCACTAATTATTTGACACTCCATTTAAATTGTTAGCTAATTTTTATGATGATATCAATGCATAAACTTGACATGGCATCATGATTGTGCATTGCACCTTGTCTTCGTGTTATTTATTTGTTCTTCTGTTATTATTGGGTATCGATAGATTCAGGAGTCGAGGGTTCCCCTAGCTACCCCGACGATCCGTACTACACTCCCCGTCAGCAAGGCAAGAGATAACCTAACCTTCTTGGCATCTAGCATCCTATTGTTTTATACAACTATTTTATCCACCATAATATTGCATTCGATTCCAATGTCAATTTTTGGACAAGACATAGAGTTTCCTATGAATTGCATGTTCCCTAAACAATCACATGTCTCCCCTCCTATGAACCATAGGTTTGATGTGTTGGCCTGAGTTAAAGATATAATTGTTGTATATATATGCTTAGCCATGCTTAGTCGAATGCTATATTGTTCGGTGATTAAATTCCATAATTATGATGTTGGTGGAATGTTCGGACATGTTGGTTACTTGTGGTACTTAATTAAATTGCTTAAAAGGCTTGGATGAGTTTCCATCGGGGATGGTGTTTTGCCTCATTCTTGCCCCTAGGTGCGAGTTCTTCTCTCTAGAACCAATACTGAGCGTGCTACCAACGGTGGGGACATATGGAATCCTCTGTAACTAAATAACTTGTGCGGGCGTATCCAAGGGTCCTCTAGTTTGCTATTTCCATTTGCGTGTGAGTGTGTGGGAGGAAAAAGAAACGATGAGGATGGCGGTGTTTAGGATGTGGTGATGGGGGTAGGGGCTGAAATAGGCTGGGTAAACTTGTCCTGTCGCCACAGATGACTCTTGGATAGTCTCATGCGAGGTAAAGGTTTAACCGCGCCCACTTGCCAGCTTTCCTCGGAAGAGAGCTAATCAGGCGAGCCGGACGGTACCAATGGGTAAATTAGTACACCCCTGCAGGGTTTAATCTTTTCGAAAAGTCGTGTCCACGGTTATGGACGACTTGGGAACGGATATACGAGACCATAGAAAACCATAACTTAATTTAAAATTTGGCAACTAGAGGTTGCAACTCAACGTATGTTTAAAAGGTTCATTTCCTCGAGGGTGATTCGAGGGAGTGCCTTGGTGGAGTTGAGAGGTTGTTTCTGGTTACTATTGGTTCAATGAGAACCGAAGATAAAGGTTTACTATCTTATCCCCTTTCGAAAAACCTCCTGAGTAGTCGTTGCCATGAGTCAGGTTTTGAAAAGGAAAATTAGCTTTATGCAAATTAACTACTATACCGCTTTAGAGCCTTGTCATCATTGGGCCTATATCACCCTACTAAACTTGCGAGTACGTCGTACTCAGTCTCTCTTTGTTGACTATTACTTGTTTCAGAGGAGGACGACACCGAGCAGACAGGTGGGTTCTTCGTTGACATCGACGAGTAGTCTGGGGTTCCCAGGTGGCAGCTTGGGACGTCGTGGAACAAGCTGGTTGGGAATGTTTATCTCTAGGCCTCTTAGGCCATATTTTGGATCTTGTTGTATTAGACAACTACCTCGCTTCCGCCTGATGTACTGTTGGGTCTGTGACCTCTGTGTGTAATTTGTATCTTTCTCGTTATATGAGTTGCTATATGATCTTTTGTGTCGTAGAGTCTATGATGTGCCAGTTGTTCCACAAGTCTTGATCTCTCTATTATACATTGATAGCTATGCCCGTGTTTATGGCATGATCGAGGTGTTGCGTGGGAGCGGTAACCCCATGCCCTTCGATTGTGTAGCATAGCCTGTGGGTTACATAGCCTCTCTGTATAATTCCGGGGTCGGGGCGTTACACAATCCCACTTTTATATTCGATGGCACAAATTATGATGTATGGAAAATTCGCATGCCTAATCTTTTTAGGGACATAGACACAATTTTAAAGAGTATTGTAGATATGGGTTTTTCTCCTCCAAAGGATTCCCAAAATTTATCTTTAGAGGATGAGAAAAACTCTTATCTCGATACTCTAGCATCAAATGGTCTTATATGTGTTTTGAGCGATGTAGTGCTTGAGTCAATCATGCCCTTTTGGAACGCTCATGAATTGTGGACAAAGCTTCAAGATAAATACGTCAAGTCCATGACTATTGAGGATGATTGTTCTCCCTCCATCTCCGGGCGTAAGGAGTTCTCAACTTTGTCTACTTCACCAAAATGTGGTAAGCCACAAACTAATATGATGGTGAGTAGTGATAGGTTGTGCAATAATGATAGTGAGCTCATTGTTGATGATCTTTTATCTATATCTTGTTTCAATGCCTCTTCTTTGGACCTAAACACATATAGCACTATAAATGTCATACATGCTAGTGTTGATAGTCCTTGCATATCATCCAAAAATTGCTTGGATAAATCTCTTTATGATATGCTTGCTTTATCTTGTTGCCATGATAAAAATTCTTGTGTTCCCTCTAATACTTGTATTATTAATAATGTAGAGGAAACTCAATTTTCTATGGAACAAGATGTGAACTTGAGTAGTTCCTTAATTAATTGTTCTTCGTCTTCAACCATCTTTTGCCTTATGGCTAAATCTTCAAGTAATGATGATGATGATAATAATAATGATGATGTAGAAAATGATGATGCTCTCCTTCATAATAAAGGTCTAATGGTTCTTAAGGCTCTTTCAAAGAATAAAAATGCTTGTGATAACCTCTATGAAATCATGAGCACCCTTGTTGAGCGTGGGGATACTATTAAGGCTTTAGAAACAAGCCTTGAAGAAAAAGGAAGGATTGAAAGAGAGGATGCGGATGAAAAAGCCTCTTTAGAGTATGCCCTTGAGGAAGAGCATGAGACTCGGGTTTCTCTTGAGGAGAAACTCGAATCTATTGAGGAGTCTCATAATGAAATAATTGCTAAACTCATTAAAGAACATTACCATGCTCATGCTAAATATAAAGTCATGAAAAAGGAAAATGCTAGCTTTAAGGAAGAGCTTGCCAAGCTGTCTTCTTCCATTCCTAATGTTAATGATGCTTGTGCTACTAACTCCACTTCTTGTGAAGCATCTATTTTGAAGGAGAATGTTGAGCTAAGGGCTCAACTTGAGTTGCTAACTAGCAAGTATGGGAAATTGGAAGAAATTCATGAAAAGCTTTCTAGCTCTAATGATGATCTTCTATCTTCCCATACTAAGCTAAGGTTAGCTCTTGAGGCTATCACTACCAAGGTAACATCTTGTGAGCCTCATGTGGACAATAGCACAAAATTAACTAGAAATGCTATATTACCATGTGCTAGTCCTAGTAGTTCATCCACTAACAATGTTGGTACATCTTGTGATGAATTACTTTCCATGCCTTATTGCTCTAACAATGATGCATCTACCTCCTCTAGTACTTGTGTTGTTACTAACCATGTAGAGGAAAGAAATGAGCTTAAGGCCCAAGCCACTTCTATGAAGAAAGACTTAGAAAAGCGTCATGAAGGGAATAGTGCACTTGACAACATATTGAGTGTGCAACAATCCCCCAATGACAAGAGTGGACTTGGATTCAACTCCAATAACAAGAACAAGTCCAAGGTTGGGAAGAAGAAGAAGGTCCAAGAACAAGTCAATCGTTCGGCCAAGATTGTTTGCTTCAAGTGCAAAGTTGAAGGGCACCATGTTAGGGATTTCCCAATGAAGAAGAAGCTTCTTAGTGAGAAGCAACTAGGGAAGCGGCCTCTTGTTCAATCTCATGCTCAACCACGAGTTGAACAAAGGTCACCTCCTAAGAAGACTCAAGCCAATGCTCCTCAAGTTGAGGAGACTTTTAAGAAGAAAGAGAAGAGTCGATGTTGCTACCTTTGCCGTGGCAAAGGTCACTTTGCTTCTTCATGCACTATCGGTTACCTATCCAACCCCATCTTAATTGATGATGCTTACTCACTTAGAAAGGATAGGGCTGGCAATGTGTTTGCCAAATATATGGGAACTCAAAGTGGTATCAAGAAAAGAACCATTTGGGTTGCCAAACCTATTGTGACTAACCTCTTAGGACCCAACTTGGTTGGGGACCAACAAGCTTCAACTTGACCAATAGGTGTTGTTTGAGGACATTGGAGACTTGTCTATCTTTGAAGAATTAAGGGATCTTCATGATTATATTTCCTCAAGCCAAGTCATTTGGATTATCTTGGTCTATCTCATATCCAATGTTCCTCCTTGCGGTAACTTGTATTTAATTCATATATACATTGAAAGTTGCTTGCTCCCTTGCATGCGTTAGTTTTGTTCCTAGCATGTGCTTGTATATGATATGATACCTTCATACTTGTCTTATTATTCAAGGTTGTGTATGCTAGTTGTGTATCATGTATGTGTAACTTGTGTGTTGAGCCTTATTGGATTTTATGTGGATTTCATTTGGCTCTTTTGAGATATTAATGGACTATCCCATTTTGGGGGAGTGATGTGCTTCGTGCACTTCACAATCCTAAAATGTGTATACATGAGGAATACCACCTAGTATTGATATATCTAGATTATCTAGTCACTATGTGGTATGTCATATTCATGAGAAATTCAAATTCTAATTTGTCCATTAATTTCTCTAGTTGGTTTTTATTTGCCTCTTGTTTAAAAATAAATGGTTTATCACATTATGGGGGAGTAATAAGCTATGTGCATATTACAATCCCATAAAATGTGAACATAGGTTTTGCCACTTTGATTGATATTGTAAATTATCTTATTCCTATGTGGCATGTTTGCTCGAACAAGTTCCAATTTGCTTTTTAGTTATCTTTTGGCTCTTGTTTGTGTGAGTTTGCTTGGTATGGTTTTTTCTCTAATATGCATTTCCATATATTATTTGAGAAACCATTTGTTCCATATTATTCTAACCATGGCCTTGCCGGTTGGTTTGAATAGTTGAAACCACCAACAAACTTTATTAAAATATGGTGGTTTATTTCTTATCTCTTACCATATGTTTTATCTTGTGAGGATGACCTTCGATATCTCTACTCACTGGGAAAATATTTCCTTATACTCATTGTCCTTGGACAATTGATATTCACACTTGTGGTAGAATATTTTTTCATCTTCATATTGGCTCTTGCATTGAATTGCCTTATTTATTGCCAAGTGTTTGTTTTTACTCTCATTGCCTTCCTTGCCTCTTCCATGGATCCTAATTTTCAATTGGTAGTGTTTAGTGTTGTAAATAACATATGGAGAGTAATGATCCCTTGTGTGCATTTTGTATTCAAATTCAAATATCATGATAATGCATGAATCTTGGGGGAGCTTTTATTTTATTATTTAGAACCCTATCCTATCAATCAATATTTGATCCTTTCAATTGGCATTTAATTTCTATCTTATGTGTTTATGGAAGACAAATCTTTTTCTTTTGATGCTTTGTGCCATCATAAAAAGTGTAGAGAGTGTTTGGATTAATTGTTGTAACCGTGCTCTCTCTTGGGAGTTGCTTTCTCATTCCTCGTTTTGTGTTTTATCTTCATGAATGAGAAATACCATTTGATCTTTATCATATTTTATCCTCTATGCTCTTTGGCTTTGTTACGATACCTTCAATTGGTATTAACTGGAATTTGATATCTCATCCATAGATATTTGTTTCAATTAGTATCTCTTATGGGAGCTTTGATACCTTGCTTCTTGACTTCTCTTTTATGTGATATCTTTCGAGTAATATCCTTCCTTTGGTATCCTCGCATCTAGTGGGTATCTTTTTCAATTGGTGTCTTATCACTCATGTGTTGTTTGATTTGATTCCTATTGACATCTCACTTCATTTGTTGATGTGTTATGGAATCAATCATGTGTTGATTTTAATTTTGATATAATTTGGACAACCTTTGTGTGTCACACTTTGGGCTGTCCTCTCTTTGGTTTACTTGGTGTTTTTGTCCACATTGTATCTCGTTTAGTTCTTGAAAGACTTTGTATGTATATCCTTTAAACATCTATATTATATGACATGTTTGTCTTTCTTGTTCCAATATATAGGGTATACTCCACCGAATCCTAACTCGGCTAAGATGTGCATGAAATTCAATTTCATATCTATATGCACATATTATGTGGAGTGTTTCCTATGTATTGTAGTGTATCTAACTACTATGGAACCCAATGAGTTTGGGAACCATGTTGTACTTGAATTTTGTTTTAGGTACAACGGAGATGCATTGGATGCTTGTCTCATTCATAAGGAAGGTGTTCTCCCCATGTGATTATTGGAGTCAAGCGTTGATGATAAACTAACCCCCATCTTCTTCATCGTCAATGTATCTCGGTAACAAGTGTCTACCTCATGCATACCTTTCTAGTATTCAACCTTGTGGGTTGCCTCTTGGCATGAAAGCTTTATGTGCAATTGTTGTGGTTTTGGCTAATTTCTTCACTTGGTATATCTTTGTGATATTTGTGATGAAATTGCAAAACCTTTTTCTTCAATTGGTATTCTTTCTTTGTGATACTTTTTGCCTATCTCAAAGCATCTTCACTATCTCTTGTTCCCTTAGTGATATGTGCGATGTCTTTGATGTGTTTGAAGTTCATCTATATACAAATGAGATAAATTTGAGCTATGTGCTTTGCCTTTAAGCAATAATCTTACTTGTGTATATACGACTTCCTTTTGGATACCTTGGTCTCTCCTTGATTGACCATTTCATATGTGCAAGTTCCTTTGTGGATGTATATCATCAACGATTTGTCTACTTAGAAACCTATACATATGAGAGAGGTCACCTTTTTATTTGGTATCCTATTTCTTTCGAGCCACCTTGTTTTTTATCTATAATTCTTTGGTGGCACCAAATGTGTCTCGTGAGTGCTTGTCTTATTTCTATTTGCATCTTTGCGCACTCACATTTTATTGAAGATCCTTGTCTTCATGCTTATCACGGTGAGCATGTTGATTTTTATTGGCTAAATGTTTTCACTAGCTCTTGGCTTTTTCAATTGGTTTTAGTCTCCAATTGGTATGCTTGGGCTTGTGAACATATTCTTTTGAAAAATCTTCTTTGTATCTTGGTTGGGCCTATCTTATGATGAGTCTTTTAATTTGGTATCTTCTTATGGCTCAACTATATTGGTGCAAGTGCTATGATTTGCTTTAGCTTTATGCACTCTTGCACTTGTTGCGTGTTCTATATGATTTTGGGGGAGTAAGGATTCCATATTTGTGTACTCCTCAATAGAGCATGAACATTGGGGGGCTTCTCCATTTTTATTTAGAAATCTTGTTTTGTATCTTTTTGATTGCATATCTCCTTTGTGGAGATGTTTAGAGATATATCTTTTATTTGCAATCTTTGATCCTCAATATAGTTTGATTTCCTTCAAATATTCTTCATTGGATATGTGCATTTGATTTCACTCATATCATGAGAAATGCACACATTTTTTTGAGGACTCATATTATATTGGCCTTCTAAATTTTTCCTCCCATTTCAGCAATCGATGCCAATGGGGGAGAAGTTTAGAGGGTTTAAGGGAATTGGGGTTTATACTTTTGTTGCATTTGCCTTTAATGCACTTGCATCCTTGCTTGTTTGTCTTACAAGGATGCTTTATTCTTTATATAAACCCTCTTAAAAAGGGATTGTCATCAATTACCCAAATGGGGGAGATTGAAAGTGCATGGTTGCCCCCATGTGTGGTTTTGGTAATTAATGACAATCTCAATGGACGAATGTTTGTATTGAGTCATACTTGTAGGTTTGGTCCATAGCATTGCTTGATCTCCATATGTTGGAGTCAAGGCTAAGGGAAGAAGATTATATGTTGATCAAGGCTAAGTGCGGGTTGATCAACACACAAGTCCAAGTGAAGATATGCCGAAGAGTGCCTCTCCCATATTGGTGTATGTGGGAGCTATTAGCGAGTCTTCACCAAGCGGAGCGCAATCAAGAAAGGTGGTCCAACTTGAGAAAACAAAGATCGTCATCATCTAGCTCAAGTGGATTATGCGCAAGGCAAAGGTATGATCTTGATAGGTTTTCTATTTTACCGGTCTCATGATGTTAGTTGAGAGAACGGGTTATAGGATAGATAGCCGTACTATCAAGAGGGGCTCTCGACCGAGTATCTTGTTTGTATCGTTCGTGGAGAGCTCAAACCTTTGCATCCTTGGCATCATCTTTATTGGTTCTTATTTGGCTCTTATCGTGATGTGGTCGTGGAGCTTGTTGTGCTTGTCATGACAAGGCCAAGTCACCGAAAACGGTTTTCGTGTGTCTCTTCTATTGCGTTTTCGGTGTTGGAGATTTTGCCGGTTCATCCGTATGAAAGGTTCACCTTTCCAACCCTTTGCAAAATGTCCCTTGCTTGATTTCAATATTTTTACTTGTTATTAGGTTGCATTTGTCGTCCTCTTTCCAACAAAATTGGGTTCACTTCATTCAGACTTCATTTGCAAAAGATATGGTTTTCTAGTTTTCAAAAGAAAGGTTTTACCTTTCATCGTTTGGTTTTACCCTCCCTCGTTGGACTATTATGTTTCTCTGCATAATCTTGTAGTCTTTGTTGTGGTGATTCCAACAAGCCCAAGATCATCGAAAACGGAGTTCGTATGGGAAAGATACTGCGTTTTCGGTGTCGGACAATTTTTAATCAAAAAGGGGAAAATGGAAAAAGGTGGTGCCCTGGCTGGCCGGCCCCAGGCCGGGCGGCTCGACAACCATGCCGGACTCTAGCCAGCCCAGGCCGGCTGCTTCGGCCACCGAGCCAGCCCAGGCCAGCCTCCTTGCTGCTCCCCCTACCCGCATCTCCACCGACAGGCCGGCCTGGCCGGCCCCAGGCCGGTCCCAGGCCGGGCTATCGGGCTGGTGCCCTTTTTCCCCCAACGGCCACATTTGTGGCCCCATATAAAAAGGGGTCTTCTTCCCTATTGCTCCAAGAACTTTTTGAGCTCCTTTCTCCTCCATTGTTGACATTTTCTTGAGCTTGAGATCTCTCAATCCCTCCAATAATTCTTGCTACTTTTTGAGGGAAAAGAGAGAGGAGATCTAGATCTACATTTCCACCAATCCATTCCTCCTCTAAGTGAGGGGAACCTAGTAGATCTTGATTTTGGAGTTGCTTTGTGTTTCTCCTCTTTGTTCTTCCTCTCTTCTCCCCCCATAAGCATTTGTTGCTTTTGGTGGGATTTGGGAGTGAAGGATTTGAGCACTTCTTGTATTCTTGCTATTGTATTTGTTGCATAGGTTTGTGCTCCTCACGATGATACATGGGATTGAAATTCGAGAAGCTTGTTACTCTTGGGTGCATTGTGTTTCCAAGAGCTTGTGCCTCTTGGGTGCATTGTCTACCCTAGACGGTTGGTGGTGTCGCGAAGGCTTCGAGTTGTAAAGCTTCGGGCAAGATTTGCGAGCCCCCGATTGAGTTGTGGGTGTGTGCCCCAAGATTGTTGTAAAAGCTCTGGATTCCGCCTTGAAGGATTCCGATAGTGGAAGGTGAACCTAACTTTGGGGTGAGGTTCATCGGAGAATAGGGTGAGGCCTTTTATAGTGTCTTGAGTAGGCCTTTTGTGGCGAGCTCACACCCTTCAAACGAGACGTACTCCCTTAACAAGGAGGAACTCGGGAATACATCCTCGTCTCCGCGTGACTCTGTTATTTCTATGCCCGAGCTCTTTACTTATGCAATTTACATTGTGCTAGCCTTCGTGCTTGAAGTTTAATATCTTGCTATCACCTTGTTGTTATCTTGCTTAGCATAAGTTGTGCTGCACATAGGTGAACCTAGTATATTTAGGTTGTTCGCTTGCTAATTTAAACACCTAGTTTTATTCTGCAATTATCAAGCCTTAAACCGTAAAAGTTTTAAATCGCCCATCACCCCCCCTCTAGGCGACATCGTTTGTCCTTTCAGCCGCCGCCGACGACGAAGAGCACTTGCAGATGCTCGCCTGTCTGGCCGGCCTGTACGCCGAAGCGTAGTGGCTCGGCACCACATCGCCAAAATAGCAAGCAAAGGCAGCGTGCCGAAGGCTACTGCATGTTGTACGCCAACGATCCATTGCACCGCGAGAAGACATTTCGACGCCGTTTTAGGATGAAGCGGAAGCTCTTCCTCATGATTGTGCATGGTGTTCAAGAGTTCGACAGGTACTTCGTTTGCAAGAAGGATTGCACCGGCACGGTTGGATTTTCCTCGCTCCAGAAGTGCACGGTCGCTTTGAGACTGCTTGCATACGGAGCTCCAACTGATTCGTAGGATGACTATCCGCACATGGCCGAGTCCATCGTGCTTGAGTGTTTCTACAGATTCTGCAGAGCCGTAGTGGGAGCGTTTGGACCTGAATATTTGTGAACACCCACTGCGGAAGACACTGCTCGGATCCTAGACGAGAATGAAGCAAGAGGATTTCCTGGAATGCTAGGAAGCATCGACTACATGCATTGGCAATGAAAAAACTGTCCATTTGCTTGGCAGGGGATGTACAAAGGGCACAAAGGCGGTTGCAGTGTCGTACTTGAAGCAGTGGCTTCGTATGATACCTGGATTTGGCATTCCTTCTTTGGAATGCCAGGATCTAACAACGACATTAACGTCCTGCAGTGCTCCAATGTCTTCGCCAAGCTTGTTGAAGGTAATGCTCCCCCGATGAACTTCGAGATCAATGGACACCATTACAACAAGGAATACTACCTGGCAGATGGAATCTATCCAAAATGGTCCACATTTGTGAAGACTATCTCAAACCCTGTGCCGAAGACGGCTCAAGCTTGGTATGCCAAGTGCCAGGAGGCTTGCAGGAAGGATGTCGAGCGGGCATTTGGTGGGCTGCAAGCTCAATTTGTTGTTGTCCGGTATCCCGCTATGACCTGGTCGAAAGATCAGATGTGGGAGGTGATGAATTGTTGTGTGATCTTGCATAACATGATCATTGAGAGCGAGCGAAAGAATCCAGTGGATGAGAAGGAGAAGAAGGTGCCATACTTCAGACAGGTTCCTCTCGTGAGCGAGGATCCGGAGGAGAGCTGGCGTCTGCCTATACCGGCATCATGGACTGCCTTCCTTGCAAAGCGTCAGGAGATCCGAGACCCAGTAGTTCATCAGCAATTGCAGCAAGATCTGGTGGAGCACCTGTGGAGGCGCAAAGGCGAGGTCTAGATTTATGTAATTTGTCTTAAAAAACTTGTTTTAAAATTTATGATTTGTTAAACTATTTATAATAATGTTTCGTCGAATTATTCGATACAAATGATAAATTTGCTTTAAAAATAATTAATTTGCTGTAAAAATGAGGTTCTATGATTATTTATCGAGCAAAACTCGCGAAAAACGCCGGGTTGAGGGGACGCGACTGGGAATCGACGCGTCTCCGAGCGGGAAAAAAAACACCGGAAATTCAGCCTGGGAGGCCAACGGATAGAGTTGCTCCTAGGCGCGTGGCGAGGGGAAAAAACACGCCGCGGCCATGATTCTCGTTAGTTTGGATTCGTACAGCGGTACAGGTGCAACGTACAATTTGTACGGCAGCGCTTTGTACTGCGAATTACTTGCAAGCTGGGCCTACTCGTCTTGTGCAGCACACTCACGTTCGTCATTAGGTGGTCTCACTACTAGGGAACAGGCCATTAGTGGCGCACGGATTTTGCATTCTGTGGCGCACGGATTTTGCTTCCCGGTGCGCCACAGAATTGTCGCCACTAAAATTTATTTCTGTGGCGCACCTGGGCTGTGCGCCACAGAAAAGCCAACATTCTGTGGCGCACCGAGAAGCTGCGCCACAGAATTGCCTCGGCCCATACCAGCATATTAATTCTGTGGCGCACCCACGCTCAGTGCGCCACAGAAATAGATGCGCCACAAAAAATGAAAACCATGCGCCACAAAAATTTAAAACAGAAATACAGAAAAACGTATTTTGCTATACAAATACATGTATGCAGGATTTATACAGATTTATACAGAAATATAGGTATATTTAATAGGTATATGAAAACTGACAAAGACATTAATCACTATGTCATCACACATATATATTACTTAGTGCCCGAGATACATACATATAGTCACAAAGTGCCGAATGTTTACACAACTCATCATGATACAAAAGTTCATCATTTACACACATTATTACAAATGGAGAGGTCACCGCCTAGCTACACTAGGATCAAGTAGAGCGTACATCGGCGACGGTGGTGAGCAAGATCGAGCGGGAGGATGAGATCATGGATCCTTCTTCTTCGTCGGCGCCGGGAACGGTTTGTAGCCCTCTTTCGTCGTCCACGTCCTGGTGTCCTGCTGAGCCTCTAGGATTTCTTCGATCTCCCTCTTAGGCAACCCTGGAGATGGATTGGGATATATATATATATATTGGTTAATAATATAAATAGAGTATGATTTATTCATCTAAGTGGACAAGTCTATAATAAAGAAAATAAAGAAGCACTTATTGCTACCTCTGACGTTGTGTAAGGACCCCCGATGATTGTTGACATCTTCGACGATGATTTGCGATAACTGCATCTGGATGCGATGGAAGTCTTCTCTAAGATCGGCATCGGTGAAATCCCCCACATATTTGGTCCATTCTTGGAGGCTAGATGGCAACTTTGTTTTCTCAGCATCCCGGACAAACCCTTTAAGGTGATGGAGGGCGTAGAAGGCCACCTTCACGCTGCCAGACTTCTGCTTGATGCAGCAGAACTCAGTCACATGCTTGAACCGGTGTGTGCCGTCATTGCTGAAAACTTCTTGCTTCTTTTCGAAGGGGCCTCCCTTTTTGGCGTAGCCCTCTAGAGCCTCATCGAGAACACCCTTTAGGTTGGTGTAGTCTTTCTTCATATCCAAACTCCCCGAGTCGAGATAAGTGGCAGTGGACCACCTCGGGTTCAGGACGACGAATGTGCAGTACTTGTCCCTGCTCAACATAATTGAAACGGAATATTGGAAAGGATCAGCAATGGAACAAATCTCAAATATTGAAGTCCAAGTCCATTGGCACCCTGACTGTGAACACCGGGTAATTTGGCTCCTTGTCTTGAAGAAGGAGGCGCTCTAGCACCAAGACAGATTCATGCAAAGCGTGCATGGGTCCACGTGCGAGGCGGAGCAGCTCCGGAGGCAGTATCGCTTTACCAACTTCATGAACTCTGGTCAAGCCATCCGCACGGGGTGATACCGTGTCTTCATGACCCCGAATAGTCTTAGGAGCTGGCTGGCTCGCAGAGGCACCTGGCCCCCTCTTTCTCTTCCTGTGCTTCTTCTTCATCTCCGGGGATGGTGAGGGTGGTCGGGGTGCGGACTCCGGGAAAACCGTCTTACGTAGTGTACCAGGGCTGAAAATGTTAGATGGTTTGCGTAGAGCTTGATCGCCGGCCTCCGGAGGCGTGTCTTGAGATAAACCCTGGAAGTCCAGGTGCTGCATGCGTGTAGTGGGACGAGCAGGTTGATCGCCTTGAGCGCGGAAGGGTTCTTCATCCACAGGAGGCATGTACATGTCCACGTTGGCGCCAGTGTTGATGAAGCCCTCGATGTCGACATCATCACCATCATCGTCGTTGGCATCAAGTTGAGGTGCATTGGCAGCGCCTTTGGATGGTTGCGGTACAGACGCTCCCAACAGTTTTTGGTGGCGGCTGCTAGTGGCGACGACCGCCGGTTCCTTCCGGGTGGCGGTGATGGCTGCAGGCTTTGAGGAGGGCCGAACGATCGGGGGCTTCGAGGTGGCGCCGGTGGTGCGCCTTAACCCTAGAAGACCAGTCCCAAGATGAATCTGGGTCTTCGGCCATTTCATCATCCAGCCGGTGCAATCTTTAAGGACCATGTCCTCTTCGGCTCCCGGAGGTTGAATGGGGGGCTGGACGTCGCGAAACTCAGGCACTATCGTAATCAGCCTGACCCTCATAACGTCCTCGTCCATTTTAGCGTGGTGCATTTGGCGGGTCATTGGCTGTACGACAGTGCCCTGAGCACAGTCCTTCAACTCGCCGCCGGGCACCACCCTATGTAGTAGTATGCAAGGCATGTCCTGAGTCAAAACATGTTGGGCATCATGAGATGGCAGTCATCATAGGCATAGTTATAGAAGATGCCGCAGACTAACTAATTAGTTACCTGGGTGATGGCGTCGAGCTCGGCAACTGTCGAGACAAGGGCGCCGGTGCCGGCGGCCGGCCTATCATTCTCCGGACGCTCGTTGCATTATGAAGCACAGCCGCCGCCGGCTGCGGCTCGGTATCTTTCGCGGTAGGGGGCGTCGTTGCGTTGGGCTGTGGGGTCGTCAGGTCCGGCGACACGTTTTGGTTCATGATGGAGTTGCTGCCGCTGAAGCTGGGCACGTATATCGGCCCCTGTCGACCAGCCGCATTCCAAGCAGCTAACCCCTCCATCAACCCAGGGGGTAAGAAACTTTTCAGCTTCTCGTCCACTAACCGATCAACCTCGGTGGAGTCCACTTTTTGATTCTCCAGTGTCTCCACCTTCTTCCTTAGCTCCACAACCTCGGCTTTATCCTTACTCAGCCTCCTCCTCTCCTTTTTCGTCTCGGCGTCCGAGTGGTAGTAGTTGATGAACTTCATGCTCGTACCGAAGCCGGACACACGGCCAGCTGACGTCGGCGGCATCGACTTGTCCCTGCCCTTGTAGGCGTTCGTCGCCCTGTTGAAAGTCGTGTCCCACGGCTCCGTCGACCCCTGGGATGACGGGCCGCCGACCTCAGCGTCAGCCTTCAACTCTGCCTCCTGCAGACAAATTAGGCATTAATTTAGATATTTGGCTTCGTTATCTAACTAGATCAACGCAATGAACTTTGAGATATCCGCGGTAATTAAATTCCTTACCAGATACTTCTCGAAATCCTTCACCGCCACATCATCGGTAACGAATTCCCCCGTGGTCTTGTCCAGATAGTAGCGGGACCGGACAAAGAACCTCGTCTGCTCGTCCGTGATTTTTTCCCACGGGTTCTCTTGTCCGAGACGTCCATACTCGGCATCCTCCTTGTCCCAAATGGGATTTTTTCCTCGGTAACCGCCGCTTCCACAACGGTGGTTACCTATGTTTTGCTCCCGCATGTCCTTCCCCCACTTGGTCCATTTTTTAGCCTCCTCAGTTCTTAAGTACAACTTGAATTCCTCGAACTCTTCTTGGTCGAGCATCGTCTCTTTGGCTTTTATCTCCTCCCAGTTGAGACCCTTCTCAATCTTCCGCTTCACCCAGAATTTCTAGCTACTCAAGGCGGTGCTCATCTTCGTGATGGCTAAATGTTCCACCTTTTTGTTGAACGACTCCGGGAACGTGTACCGTTGGTGAAGCTTCTGGAGGAGGTTGTCGACCAAAGCCTTATTGGCCGTGCTTCTGAGGTCCGTTGTGTTGATGGACACGCTTTCCCGGAGGATGCACCCTAGTTGCATGCTGTACCCTTTGGCAAGGGCCGAAGGCGCCACTGGTAGGCCACTTGGCGTGACCTCGGTGAAATGGTCTATGACGTTGGCGAGCACTTGAGGTGTCCTATCCTTCCTTTCCTTCTTCTGATTCGGAGCGGTCGGGTTACCACCACCATCCGTGTGGTCGCCGCCATCGGTGGTGGTGGTGTCATCCTCATGACCGCCACTAGCAGCTCCATCGGTGGTTTCGGCGTCGTCGCCCTCCGGGGCGTCTTGATCATCGTCGGCACGGTGGCCACTAGCAGCTCCGGCGGCGGCCTCCTCCTCTTCCAACTCCTGGGACGCTTCCCAAAACGACTTGTTGGCATCTCTAGCTATTTCTTCGACGCTCATGTTCTTAGAAGGGCCCGCGGACTCCGACATGTTTGCACTTAATTAAAAAGAGGAAAAAAGTTAGTACAACACAAATATAAGAAAAAAACACTTAATTAAGTACTAAGATACCCCGGCCCATGCATTAGTCGCAATACCCCATATGTCCCTTTTTTAGCAAAGTCATGCCAAAATTCACGAAAATTTTTGGCATGACCTTTGCTAAAAAAGGGACATATGGAGTACCCGAATTTGCCGGAACGGAAGTTAATCCACGTTCCGGCAATATCAAGGGCCTCTCAGGGTACCTGCATATATTTGACAAATCATGTTGGCCGGCATCGCCGGCCAGCAACATCACACCAACACATCCACATCTCCGGCCGGCAACAAACACAATATCACACATACACGACAAAATAATGCGGAGGTTCTTCTAAATTTCACCACATCCACATCTCACACACATACACGGCATCACCACATCCACATCTCACCTGAAAGAACGTGGAGGTTCTTCTAAATTTCCTGCATACGGCAAAATAATGCATTAGTTAATTAAAAATGCATCTTCAAGACAGTTAAAAAGTACCAACTTTGGATCATTTCTAAAGCATCAAATCTTGATCATATTTCAAATTTACCCTCATGGATCTCTTGTACTAAGATAATACTTCATGATAAACCCCAGAAATAATTTTTTGAATACATCTAGAACCTTAATTCAAGTTGTTTTTTAAGGCATGTTTAAACAGTAACCATATTTGACTTAGAAAAAAAATTTGATGCCAAATCATGGAAAGCTCCAAGTTACGGCATTGTTTGATGCCAAATCTGAAACTTTGGTCCCCTGTATGCTAATTGCAATCCGAAATGAGAAGTCGGCCTAGTTGTTCAGTTTTGCAAACCTGCTAGCTTCCTATTGTCACAAGTGATTCTAGTGCTCACCTAAAGGTGTACAAATAACACATTTCTGAATCATAGATTGTTTTTGCTTGTTTTTCCCAGCATGTATAGATATGATTCTAATATTTCTTTGGGTGCTGCTTGATGCATGTGGGTGCATGATTCAGCTTATCAGTAGGTGTTTCTTCTATGTGCAGAGAAAAGTAAAAATATACCTAACAAAACCAAAGCAATCTGTCCTCCTGTGTACGTATGTACAAAGAAAATAAATAGCTACATCTTGTGGTAACAATATGATCCAATATATCAGAAAATAAATAGCTACATCTCATGCATAAGTTCAGTATTATTATTGCTTATGATGTTATACTGTCATCCAACAAAGATGAGCTGATGCTAATAAACTAATCCTGCAGCACTAACAACAACTAGCAGCACTAACAATCAACAATAGAAATCATAAAAATTCTCTTTCGAATTTCAGCTAACACCTTGGGTGCAGGGGTTCGGTAGGGGAGGGAGGAGGGGGAGAGGGGAAGCACCTCGGGGAGGGGAAATTTGAAATTCCCATAGGAATTTTGTCGAACATGTTACACGCGAGAGGTAAAGGGAGGGAGAGGCAGGGGAAGAGGAGAGGGAGAGGCAGCGGAGAGGCAACCACAGGGGAGGAGGAGAGGGAAAGGCAGCGGAGAGGCAGCCGCAAGGGAGGAGGAGAGGGAGAGGAGCAGTACCTGCAGGCGCTGGTCCGAGCGCGGCGCAGGTGGCGCTGGTCCGAGCGGCGTAGGGCGTGGGGACGGGGACGGCCGGAGTATCGGCAGCCGGCGGCGGCGAGTTGGAAGCGGGGATGGGCGCGCGTGTCCTCCGGCGGCCGGCGACGGTCGACTGTGAGTGAGTTAGGGCGGCGGTCGATGGCGCTCGTGCGTGTGGTGGAAACTGCTAAGTGAGGGAGAGGCGCGGGGCGGGCCCCACATGTAAGTGGGGGGAAAGGACATTCTGTGGCGCATCCTGGCTGGCATGCGCCACAGAAATGTCATATTCTGTGGCGCATGCCAGCAAGGATGCGCCACAGAATCGTGTGGTCTAATATTTAAAAAGAACATTTTGCTGTAGTATTACAACAGCACACACATAGCCCAGTGGTTTGCTGCACTTTGTACTTGGGTGCACAGCCAGGTTCGAATCCTGACTGTCCCAATTTTTTTTCTTTTAATTGTTTTTGGTTAAATTTAAATATAGAACACAAACACATTTGTTATTCTTTAAAAAAACATTTTTGGTTATATTGAAAGAAAGAACATACACACATTTAAAGAAATTAAAGACGAATATACACACAATTGTTAGTAGAGCACACATATTTTATTCATGGTATATATATATATATATATATATATATATATATATATGCTTGTCTCTCACACACACATGGTATATAATATATAGTAGACCACACATATTTTAATACACAAAAAAGTCTTCTTCGTCCCGGCTGCTGGTTCCGACACTACTAGGAAACTAGCTATAGGTGGAATGCTATTTTGTGGCGCACCAATATTTCATGCGCCACTAAATTTTTTTTTGTGGCGCACCAGTTTCCATGCGCCACTAAAAGAAGACATTCTGTGGCGCATCTGGAGGACATGCGCCACTAAAAGAAGACATTCTGTGGCGCACCTTCCTCCATGCGCCACAGAAATTTTGTGGGCCCCACAACCAACGGCTGGCTTGCATCCTACGCCGCCTTTTCTGTGGCGCATGGAGCAAGGTGCGCCACAGAAATGTACATTTCTGTGGCGCATCTGGCCACATGCGCCACAGAAATATGGTGGGCCCGACACCAATGATTAGGGGCTGCACAATTCTGTGGCGCATGGGTCCACATGCGCCACAGAAAGTGACATTTCTGTGGCGCATGTGGTTCCATGCGCCACAGAATTGTGCAGCATTTTTTCACCCCACGCACCCCCCCCCCGTGGATCGCCTTTTTAGTTTTGCACGAAGTGAAAGAAAATGATAAAAAATTCAAAAAATAAAATCTTTTTAGATGTAGGGAAGGTTTAGGGTCTAGTTGTTAGGAAAAATTTAAAATACACATTTTGACTTTTTGTCCAAAAGTAGGTGAAAAAATATTAAAACGGGCATAACTTTTGCATACGACGTCGAAAAAATGCGTTTAATACCTTAAAAAAAACTAGAGAAAATTTCGGATTCTCAAAATTCCAAAAGAAAAAAAAGTTATGGCGAAAAGAAGAAATTTTCCAGCAAAATCAAAAAAATAAAAATAAATAAAAATACAATTCTGTGGCGCATGTCTAGCCCATGCGCCACAGAATTGTTGGGCGGGATTCCAAATTTTGAATCCCGCCGGCACCCCTTCTCTCCTCCACTTCTCCTCCACTTCTCTCCTCCACTTCTCCCTCCACTTCTCCTCTCCCCTTCTCCTCTCCCCTTCTCCTCCACTTCTCCTCTCCCCTTCTCCTTCCTCCTCCTTCTCCTCTCCTCTCCTCTCCTCCACATCTTCTATCCTCCTCTTCCTCCACCTCCACCTCCACCTCCGGCGACCTCCTCCACCACCCCGGCGACCTCCACCTCCGGCGACCTCCTCCACCACCACGGCGACCTCCTCCTCTTCACCTCCACCTCCACCTCCGGCGATCTCCTCCACCACCACGGCGACCTCCTCCTCTCCACCTCAACCTCCACCTCCACCACCCCGGCGACCTCCTCCTCCACCTCCGGCTACCTCCACCTCCGGTGACCTCCGGTGACCTCCGTCGACCTACTCCACCATCTCCGACGACTCCCATCCTCCACCCACCTCCGGCTACCCCCTCCTCCTCCACCCACGGCAACACGGCCTCCGACGAGCACCGAAAAAATTCCGGCGAAATTCCGGCGGCTAGATCTAGATCTAGATCTAGATCTGGCCGCCTTTTTTTTTGAAATTCAAAAAAAAATTCTGTGGCGCATGGTGGTGGGTGCGCCACTAAATGCAATTTCTGTGGCGCACGATTCTGGGTGCGCCACAGAATCTTAGCATTTCTGTGGCGCACCGCCAGCATGCGCCACAGAAATATATTTTAGTGGCGAGGATTCTGTGGCGCATGGGCATTTCTTGTGGGTGCGCCACAGAATTCTTTTTTGGTGCGCCACTAATAGCCCTTTTCCTGGTAGTGCGAGCTAGCTTCTCTTCTTTCCCTTCTTCGCGGTTGAATACTTTAGGCCGGGCACCTTGAGATTTCTTCGCGTGAACGGACAACCTTTAGTAGGTAGGGAGGTCTTCCTTCTTTCTTTACTAGTAGTAGGCCTGTCGAAGTACTTGTCGAATTCCTCCTCGATCTTCGGATCGCCGTTCTTGTCCAAGTCTTCCTCGTTGGCGTCTCCTTCCATTCCGATGATGCTCCTCTTGCCCCTCCTCACGACAACACGGCTAGGCTTTGACGGGTCGGTAATGAAGAAGCATTGCTCGACTTAGCTAGCGAGTACCCATGGCTCATTTTTCGCGGAGGCGTTCTTCGATTTGGCATCGGGTATTACCATGGTGGTGAAATACCGGTCTTCTTTGACGACGTCCTTGGCCCGTCTCACACGGAACATTGGCACCAACTGTCCACAGTAGTTGAGCTCCCATATCTCCTCGATCCTTCCGAAGAATCTTTCCTTGACAGTAGCCTCATCATCGCCGTAGGATAGCATAGTTACTCCTGAGTTTTGATATTCGCTATTCCTGTCCTTTTCCTCGGTGCAGAATCTGTAACTGCTGATGTCGTACGTCTGATAGGTCTTTACGTTGTGCCCGGGGCCCTATGATAAGGAGAATATGAGTTTTTCATCTTCCGTAGCTGGCGGTATGCTCTCTGCTTGAACCAGTTGCCTTTTCTTGAACCAACGCGTGAAGCTGGAGTTGTGCTCTCTGGTTACGTCTCCATTCTTCCTCGGCCGGCCCAGGTCGATGTAATTCTGCTCAATTAAGCTTTTGTGCTCTTCCACCCAAGGTTCGATCAATTGTAAGTGTTGTAGCGTGAGCCCTGTCAAAGTCGTCTTGTCGACCATGAATGTCGACATGGAGTGAGCGGTAGCCCTCGCGGTGACCAAATCCCTCGAGCCTGCCGAGGTGTGTCCTGGTTGGCAGACCAACATCCTGGTTCTCGGTGCTCAGATAATTCTGGCAGAAGGAGATGCACTCGTAGGTTAGGAAGCCCTTGGCCATGCGTGCGTCTGGACGTGACCTGTTGCGAACGTATCGTTTCATGACACCGTTCTGCCTTTCGAACGACATCATGTAGTGCAGGAACGTCGGCCCGAGCTGCCTGATGTCATCAACGACATGGAGAAGGAGATGCACGTAGATATCGAAGAATGCAGGCGGGAAGTAAATCTCGAGCTCGCATAGTATCACCACGATTTCTTCCTGTAGCCTGTGGAGCTGCCTCACACCGATCGACTTCCTGTTGATGACGTCGAAAAAGTTGCAAAGGCCAAGCAGCGTATCACGGACGTGCTCGTCCATTAGCCCTCGGATCGCAACGGGGAGTATCTGCGTCATCAGCACGTGACAGTCGTGAGACTTCATCCCGCTGAACCTCTTCTTCGTTGCGTCCAGATATCTGCTTATCTTCCCCGCGTAACCGTGAGGAAATTTGACTCCTAGGAGGCACCTAAAAAACTTCTCGAGCTCCTCTGGACTCATAGTGAAGCTGGCAGCGGGAAGCACCACCGCGTTCTTCTTTACCCTTTTGCGGCGACCTTGAGTCCCTTCCGTCTGATCATCATCATCGTCGTCATCACTATCGGGTGCCTGAAGATCTTTCCTTATGTCAAGCCATTTCAGATCGTATCTTGCTTTCGTCCCATCCTTGGTCCTATCGGAGATGTTGCAAAGAGTGCCAAGCAGACTCTCGGTAACGTTCTTGGTAATGTGCATTACATCGAGGCTATGGGGCGTGTGGAGTACCTTCTAGTACTCCAAGTCGTGGAAAACAGACCTCGCTTTCCATACACCCAGCAGGGGGTCTACCCTCGGTCGCTTCTTTTCCGGCGCAGGGCACTCCTCCCAATTTTTCAAAAGCTCGTCGATTTTTTCACCGCTCCTCGGGCACGGGGCTCTTTCGAGCTCGTCCTTACCATTGAACAAATCACCGCGTTTCCTCCACGGGTGATCCATGCGAAGCCACCTTCGAGCCCCTGGGAACACGGTTTTCGAAGACCCGGGATCCCTTGGTAGCTGGAGATGCGGGGTCTCATCCATGCACCTGACACATGCGCAGAATCCATGACCTACCTGGGCCGATACATATGAGCAACCAGGATAGTCCTGCACCGTCGTGAGCAACGCGGCTCTCATATTGAAATAATCTCCAGTGTAGGCGTCCCACATACGGACTGGCGTCTCCCACAACCTGGCTAACTCCTCTATCAACAGCGCGAGATACAGATGTATGTCGGTACCTGGTTGTTTCGGCCCCTGAATGAGAATACTCATGTGTATGTACCTTTGCTTCGTGCACAGCCACGGGGGAAGGTTGTAAGGCCATACAAACACGGGCCAAGTGCTATGCGTGCTACTCTGGTTGTCGAACGGATTGAGTCCATCGGTGCTCATACCCAGCCTGATGTTCCTTGCGTCGTGCCCGAAATCTTTGAAGGCCATGTCCAATGCTTCCCACTGGCAAGCGTCTGAAGGGTGTGTCAGGATCACGCCCTTCTCCGGATCTTCTTCGGGCTTCTCCCTTTTCGCGTGCCATTGCATGAGCTTTGCTTACTTAGGGTCCACGAAATACCGCTGCAGACGGGGAATGAGAGGAAAGTACCATACCACTTTTCGAGGAACATTCTTGTTCCCACTCTTGTACCGTCCCTGGCCGCACACCGGACATGTGGTTCTGTCCTTGTACACGCCCCGATAAATTGCGCAATCATTGATGCAGGTATGGTATCTCTCGTACGGTAGGTCAAGAGGGCACACGACTTTCTTGGCCTCCTCGATACTGCTTGGCAATGTGTTCCCCTCGGGAAGATGATCGTACCAGAATTTCAGGTGCTTATTGAAGCTGACGTCGGTCCATCTGTTTTCCTCCTTCATCTGTAGAGCATCAAGCGTTACATGCAAGCGCGTATCCTGGGGCCGGCAATCACGATACAACGAAGTCATCACGTCTTTCTTCATTTGCTCCAGCTTGGCTTTCTCTCTGGCTGCACCTCTGGCGTCGCTCGTCTCCTTGAGTAGGAGTTCTTGAACATGAGGGTCCTGCAAGGCCGAAGTTAGCGAGGTCTGCGTGTCCGCGTCTTCTCCACCACCATCTACTCCTTCATCATGACCATGTCCGCCGGCATCTCCTTCGTCATGATGATCTTGTCCGCCGGCATCTCCTTCGTCATGATGATCTTGTCCGCCGGCATCTCCTTCGTCATGATAACCATGTCCGGGAGACTCTTCGTCTTCTCGCCCGCCCTCGTCTTCATGCGCACCATTTGTTGTCGGCGCCTTGTTGAAGCCTATCCAGAAACCACGCCTGAGCAGGTGATCCTCCAATTGTCCAGAATCAGGGTCGATCCAGCTCACGAGTTTGCATGTTCGACACGGACATCTTATCTGGCGCCTGTTGCACCGAATCATGTCCGCCTTCGCTTCTTCCTTGTATCTACCGATTTGACTGGAGCTCATCTTGATGACCATGGTTGCTATATATAGATAAAGCAGAAATAAGAAACGAGAGTATGTTAAGTAGAACCGCAACATGCACATGCGCGCACACACACACATGCGTGGTCTCCGGAAAAATTTGGCATGACCTCTCCTAAATCTAGGACATATGGGTAGTGCAAAAATTTGCCGAAACGGAAGTTAATCGACATTTCGGCAAACATCTATGCACCACGCCGGCGCAAGCAACAACAAAAAATGTATTCGCACATGGAAAAATTCATGCACAGCACACAAGTTTCATGTACAAGCATCGTCTCTCCATCATGCAAACCGCCCGTCGACAAGCGCTTCACCTACAACCATACACGTCTCGGCCACACAAAACATGCATATGCATGTCCATCCAACTATACTCACCTAGTAGATTTGTCACCGAGACGTGACCGTGATCGATGAGAGAGAGTGTGCGGTGTTGGAGAGAAAAAGAGATGTATTTGGGAGAGGAGGAGAGTATATATGGAGCCTCCCCGACCCCCTCACCAATTACCTATCAAATAAAGTAGGTTTAACTAAAAAGAATGGAGAAAAATATGAGCAAAATGGGGTGGGAGGGAAGAGGAACACGAGCTGCTCTAGGTGGGAGGAGAGGGGAAGAAGAAGACAATGGGGGTGGTGGGGGGCTGCCCTTTTTGTAATTCTGGAAAGACATTTTGTGGCGCATGGAAACACATGCGCCACAGAAATGCATGTTTCTGTGGCGCATCCTTCCCCATGCGCCACAGAAATATGCATTTCTGTGACGCATATGGTTCCATGCGCCACAGAAATACCTCCCCCAATCATTGGTGCCGGGACCCACACATAATTCTGTGGCGCATGTGTCCAGATGCGCCACTGAAATGTAACTTTTTGTGGCGCATCCAATTCCATGCGCCACAGAAAAGATGTGGTAGAATGCCATCCGGCCGTTGGTGGTGGGGCCCACATGTTTTCTGTGGCGCATGGGCACCAGTGCGCCACAGAAAGTACCAATTTAGTGGCGCACGGGGTCAGCATGCGCCATAGAAATCCTCACCTTTCTGTGGCGCATCCCGGAAAGTGCGCCACAGAATATTATCGGTGGCGCACGGTAGCTTTGGTGTGCCACAAAAACACCTTCCACAACTAGTTTGCTAGTAGTGTCTCCCTCTCTCCCTTCCCCACTCTTCCTAGCGGTGGCGGTGGCGGTGGCGGTGGCGAGCGGGCAGTCGGCGGCGAGAAACGACGAGCGGTGGTGGTCAGTGCATCCTCTCCTGGGCCTATCCTCTTTCGCCATGTCCTCTCTCCTGTCTCGCCGCGGGGAACGGCGAGAAGTGGCAGCAGGGAACAGGTGAGCTCTCTTCTGTCGCACTGTCCTCTCTCTCCCGTGTGGCGGCGGGGAATGGCACACTGCCGGCGGGAACGGGCGCGCTCACCTTTTCCCTTTCTCTGATCTAACCCATCTATCTCTCCGCAGGAGCGCGGGATGGTGACAAAGGATTAAGCCAGTGACCAAGAAGAAGCACAGCAAACCTTCTTCAAGTTTGGTGCCCCTAAAAAATCAGAGGTATGACACCTAGACAACAATTGTTATTGAAATATGGATGGACAGTGAGCATGGTTCTACTTTTGGCGATTCTTGTTGCCAGGGCCACTTCCTTCTGATAGTTGTCCGCATGGTGTTTGACAAATTACCTACATGGCTACATAGGTTAGTAAATGGAAGAATCAGCACACATGATGACTGTAACTACTAAAATATAACATATCTAATTGTTTGTTTTGCTCAAAAGTCAAAACTGTTGTATAATCACCGTATGAGATAATTTCAGGTGTTCCGTTGTCCTAAGGATCACAATGTTCGAGGGGTGGGTGAGGCTCTAACTCAATATCTGGATATGTGCAGGAACTGTAAACCACACTTCTGGCCAAATGTTTGATTGAGGTTATTCTTAATAGTAGTTAATATCACAATAGGCTGATTCTGTATCTCCAGATAGTCAGGTAAAGGGATTGATAAATAAAAGGCATGTTGATCCTGCAATTTTTCTAATCCTTGCAAGAGGTAGTCGTAGGATGGAACTAGAAATTCTTACTTGCAAAAGTGAAAATTCGTGTTGTTTATAACGCTTCCTTGTATCAAGTAAAAATCACACCCTCTTATGATTTTGAGCTTCAAAGGTAACTGACGTGTATAGTGCAGCGTTCTGCCTGACGCCCTGGATTTTTTGTATTCTGTTTAGTGTTCCTACCCGTTGGAAACCTTTTTTGTGGAATTTTTCAAATAGTTGTGGTTGAATTCTTAGTGAAGATTACATCAGTGTGTTTATTAGTGGTGATTAGAGTAGCAGTTTGTTCTTCTGGAATTGTATCTGCTCTCTATTGGATATAATATGAATTAGCCTTCTTTATTTTGCTATTGGACCATGAATTGGCCTTTCTGACCTCTATAGAGCATGTCACATGATGTAGGGATAAAAAGAACAGTGACGATCCAGCAATGCTTGCAATTTGGATCATTTCACCTGATGGCCATACCTGCGTGTTGTAGGGTTATCTATTGATGCTAGAGCCAGAAAAAGTGCAAAAAGTTAGCAACACCAACCACTTACCAGGTGGGGCTAAGAAATATATGAAGGATAAAAAGAACATTGTCTAGGTTTTTCCTATAGGGACGCTGGCTAAAAAGGTGCAAACAGTGAGAAACACCGATCACTCGCTTATCTTGTCAGTTCCCAGCGGTTCTCAGAAAACCATGGAGCTTCTGAATTGCACAGTTGGGTGTTTCTACTTCTAATCTACTGTCACGGAATGATTTGAGCTATCCACTCTAGCGGACGACCTATCTTTCATAACCCTTGATTTATCTTATATACTGTCATATTTCTTGCTATATTATCTTATATTTCAGATCAAATATAGGGATTTCTTTTAATACCCTCTCCAGGTATTTACTGTTTTCCTTACTCTAAAGCTCCGATCACCTGAAATTATTCTTCCTCGCAATGTAATGGGACAAATGACTCATTTTCCAACATTACATTGTAACATTCGCTTTCTCATAACTTTTATTTGTTTTGTTTGGCAACCTCTCATGGATAATTTGGAAGCTCACTTTTGAGGCTTTCGACAAAAGACAAAGTGAAATATACACATGTTTTAGGTAAATATTTTGGACTCTGTCTATTTTTTAATGCTATACAAGTTGAAGAAGCATAATTGTTTTCAGTATTTGTGAATAATTTTTGTTTTCATATGGTTACAACAAAGTTAGGTTTTCAATTGAACTTCCCGATTCTATGTTCTGTTTTATAGTATGATTCTATGTTCTGTTTTATATGGTTTCTTACTTCCAAACTATTGACTGATCTACTGTCGCCATTGGCAGGGATCCACTACTTGGTTCTAATTTAATATCCCATGTGCGAAGGCAGTTTATTGCTTTGTCAGGGCTGGGGTATTTCTATTTGATGTCCTGTTTACAGGTTCTGTTATACTTTTGACATTATTTGCAAGAAATAAAATGAAGAAGATGATAAGGCTATTTTTTTTCTTGTTTCTTATGCCTGTTACAAGGTGGAAAATATTGTAACAAACATCTCTGGAGTTTGCCGGCTACAAGAATGGTAATCTTTCTAGACCTCTGGTGATGCTTCCTTCAGAAGAGTTAACGCCATTTGCTGTGGAATATTCATAATTTTGCTGCATGGGTGTTATTTCTCATGTGATGCTTAAACATTATGTAGTTTTGGCATTGCCATGGCTTGTAAATTCAGTTTGTCAGGCAGTGCTATGGTTGAGATACAACCAATTGATGTAGTCGTATAGCGTGTTCTTAAACAGATATTGTCACAGGTATGGTTTGCAATATGACATTCAATTATTTCTAACATATACCTGGTTCTTTGTTTCACCTCTTGAATTTACATAGAACCCCCCCCCCCCCCCCCCCCCCACACACACTTCTAACTATGTACAAGTCCACTCAAAAGTCCTCGCCGATGCTCGCCCTCGCCGCAGTCCCAATCTCACTCGCCGTCGCCGTTCGTGCTCCCTCTAGCAACCGCTCGTCCTCCGGTTAGTCGTCGCAGTCGTCCGAATGGACGTCCTCTCTATTGCTTCCATCCGACGTCCTCCCGTTAGCCGCGGGCCGCGCAACCTGTAGCTAGTCCTCCCACTTTCCTGCCGTTCCGCTCGTCCTCCCTGTCGATGCTGCCTCTTGTCTTCATGTCGGCTGGAGCAGAGGAAACTGTCAGGCCCAATGTAACATCCCAAATTTTGGAATGTTTTAAAAATCACAAAAAAATTAAAACCTTTATTATTAAATAAATAAAGTCTCCAAAAATCAAGAAAAACCATCATAAAAGATTATTTTGATTTATTCAAAGGGATATTTTTTTATATTCTTTTGTCTTCTAATTTCAAGATTTAAAGTTTTGGAAATAAAATAGTATTTTGGATTTCTATTAAGGACCTAGAAACATTTTGACAAAGTATTTTAATTATTTTTGCCAAAGCCTATTTAAATGGGCATTGGTATTTAAAAGGATTTATCAAATCTATTTAAATAAAATGTTTTGTCCCAAATTACTTGTTTGAGTTTATTATTTTAAATGATATTACTCACACAAATTTTCTGGATTTTATTTGAGTCCAAAAAGATTTATTAAAACCCTATTTATTAAAATGACATAAAGGTGTCAAATAAGCCTTTATGCATTATTTGAATTTTTCAAACTTTGAAAAATTATGGGAAAAGTTCCAAAGTGTTTAAAATGACTAATTTGATTTTTACAAATTTATTTGACTTGATTTGGAGCATTATTTCAAAATCTGGAAAAGTAAACAGAAAAAAATAAAATAAAAAGAAAAGGTGACGTCACTGATGACGTCATGTCGTCTTCAACGTCTCCACGCCATTTCCGGCCGAGATCCTTGCGCCGTTGATTTCTCGCGATTTGCTGCACCAAATCACTCCCCGAGCCGCCCTATATAAAGCCCCTGCCCTCCTCCTTCGTCCCCCTCTCCTCCCCCTTCGATTAGCGCCGCCAGGCCGACAATTTTGCTCGCCGGAGTTGCCACTGCCGCCGCCTCATTTTCATCGATTCCGGCCACCACGGTGAGTCTCCGCCGCCCCTTCTTGGCCCTGATAGTTCCCCGTGCCCTCGCGCACCTACGTGACCCCTTCCTCGGTTATTTTTGCAGCCCCATCGTCGAGTCCGTGGTCGACCCGACGGTCACTGTCCGCCGCCGCCACTCCGTCCTTGCTCCGCCGCTGAGACAAGACGGCATCGAGCCGCCGAGCACGCCATCGACCTCGCGGTGTCGTGCCGCGCCTCGTCGCCGACTCCACCATCTCGGGGAAGCACCGAGGCGACTAGCGCGTCCACGCCCGAGCCGCCGGCCAACGTCCTCCGTCGTCTCCGGCAGCCTTCCGCCGACAAGGTGAAACCCTAGATCCTCAGCCCTCCGATCTAAATCCTACGGCCACGATTAGATCCACTAAAAAACGAATCGGTACGGCCATGTCAGCGCCCACGTCACCGCCCAGTCAGCGCACAGTCAGCGTCCGCATCAGCGCCACGTCAGCCCCCATTTTCTGTAATTTCGGCCGAATTGATTTAATTTGGCAGTTTTGCAGAAAAGCCCCTGAACCTTAAAACCATCATATCTTTTTACTGGCTCGGCCAAATTTAATGAGTTTTATATTTTTGAAAACCTCAGGATCTGTAGATTATTTTAGACCTATTAGTTTTCAGTTTTGCCCTAGTTTAAATTATTCAAATTTCAAATGTGTAATTTGAGTAATTTTGGCATAACTTTAGTTTAAAAATAGATTTTTGGGTAAATCCAATTGGATTAGTTTTGTATAGTTGTCCTCTGTCCAGTAGGACCTTTCCCAAAAGTTATAAAATGGTTTGAGTCCTTGTTTTATTTAAAATTGTGTTATGCCCTTTTTGGGAGTTTGAAAATGATTTTATTATTGTTTTAATTGTTTTCTTTAGGGAAAATGTTTGGTAATTTAGCCCTCTGTCCAGTAGACCAAAAAACCATTTTAGTTGAACCATTTCATCATGAAAATGTTGAAATTGGTTTAAAGCCTTTTAGTGACTGGTGTTGACCTAGTTTGCAATTTGACCATATCCAAATTGTAAACCTTGGACCTTTGACCTACCTAGACCTCATTACAATAATTATTTTTGTATATTGAATTATGTGATGAACTTGGACCATTAACCTTGTTGTTTTATTGTTGTCCATGTTTGATGTTGTGCTTGTTTTATTGTTTGTTGGGTGGTTATTTATTGTTGTTTGTTTATATTGTTTAGATTGAACGGAGAGATACGACTTACGTTGAAAAGAGTGTGTGAGCAACGACAACCTTCAAAAGGCAAGTGATACTCCAGCATAAATGACCTACTATTTTACTATATTGCATTGTAGACTATTTTCCAGTAGCATGCATGATAGCTATTTTCAATAAAGTTATATGCTATGCAAACCTGTTAGGTTAGCCACATGAATTAGATGACTAGTGACCTATATTAATTTAGTAGATTGGCTTGCTGCAAAAATGAATTGTTTTGTGGTAGATGAGTTAAGAAAAATTCTACTAAATTAATCAATCACCTGGGTGGATTTGGAGTTGCTCTATTGGTGGTTCAAAGTTGAGTGGCTGCTCAGGCCCAGTTCTGCGGGTACCTGAGTACGTGCACTTGTGCTCGCCACCCAGGGCCTCGAGATTTCATGTCACTCCGTGTCTAGTTTACTTCCAGTGCAGCCACTTGGTACTATGGCTCTGCCTTGACTAAGTAAGTTCTAGGAACCTGATTCCGGCAGTTCGCAGCGGATGAATGTCTTGTATGGGTCTGCCAGAGGAACAGGGGACTGTTTCCCAAAGGTCTCGTCTTCATCTTCACCTTTCCTTTTCACTTCAAGAAGGTCAAGGACAGAATGGGTTGATGAAGTCAAGTGGTGAAAGTGTCACAAACTCTCGAGAGTATTTAAAACTAAGATCTTAGCCGTGTCCCCGGTTATGGACAATTTGAGTAACTAAACAAGGTGGTCGACAGAAAAATCTCATTCATTCCAATTTCTAAATTAAAATTTGATGGGAGAACATGGGGGGATTTGAGACACTGGTGCGCCCAGGAATGTCTCCTAAGTTTTGGAAAGAAAGAAATGATTTATGAAAGTATAAGATAAAATTTGCTTTGCGCAAGAGCCTTTCAACTCCACCAGCCAAATATGCATGTAGATGTTAGAAGTTTGCCTTTATGAGTCCACAAGTATCATTTGCCAGATCCATTCCAATGGTTCTGACCAATTTTTGGCTGCAACGCTTTTATCGTTGCAGGTTCGTTTGACGATGAGTAAGGAACGCTATAGGTTTCGAGTCTGCAACCAACATGTCTGCCTGTGGCACATGAAGATGATGAGGACTCCATGCTATTTATGTTTTCCACTGCTGAGCTTTGTAATATGGTAGCCTTGTGCTATGCAACTTGTAATGTTTTACTTTTCTGGATCTTCGATGTAATAGATATTTGACGCATTTGCATGATATTACATCTTGAACTGTGGTGCTAGCTATTCGATCCAGGGACTAGCACAGAACACAGGGATCTTGGCCAATATTTTTAAAAGGGCAGGATTGCTACACCCAACGAGCTGGTCACGCCGGCAGCGGCCCGACACATCATCGTTTCGAGCACTCACGGGATGGCTGCCAAACATGGTCGTATCCTTGACTGCTCCCTCCTTGCTGAGGTGGAGGCTGTTACACCAGACGCGCTCACCGCTGCGATCTCCTTCTGTCGCTGCACTCGATTGCTTGGAGCAGGCTGCAGAGGCCTCGGACAGTACATATATATGTCGATCACTGTGAAGAACATCCACACTCAAGAGCCTAGCTCAACGAGGGCTTCCAATTCAGACACAACAGTGAGTAACATGGTATTTTCACTTCCTCAACTCAACTCTTCAGTACACCACCATATGACATATGTTTCAGAATCTTAGCATCAGAGACTAAGAACTTCAATGTTTGTTAGATCAGATTCAGAATAGTAAACATTTTCCCCAGGAAAATTATATTCGAACTCATTTGCCTTGTAGTGTTGTTGAAGATGCATGCTCTTGTGGAATATGAGACCTCATAGCAAGCCGACCATGCAGTGAGCATTAGCTGCCTCCCTACTGTCCATTTTTGCAAGAATTCAGATATCAAGGTCTCTTGCAGCTAGCTGAGAAGCTAACCGATGTGCGTACATGGATGAAAGACCTCAGTGTGCACACAGTTCTCAGGCGCTCCATGAGAACCTGCACTTACAAACCAGTATTGTCCGCGACCTATCGTTAGTAAATAAAAAACTGAAGATGGAAATACCAGAGCTGCTACTGCCACATGACGTTTGTTGACCCCGACGACCCTGAGCTGCCGTCATCATCCCAATTACGGCGGGCGCCATTTGGATTGATAATGCCTCGAAAAAATGGATGTTCATTCGATGAATAAGTTTGAATATAGATGTTGATATTTAGCAAAGTGTGAATAGTGTCGGTTAATGTTGGTCCCCTTTCTTAATAAGTTGTCCATTTTGTCTTTGTAATGGATCTTATTTATGCTAGTTAATCTTGTCACAGTGTAATGGATGTTATTTATGCAATGAGATGTGATTTTCTGCAACCCAACAGGAAATGCAATGCATTGATGTATGTACAATGATATTATGATGATGTGCAATAAAATTAGATGTTGTGCAACCCAACAGATACTGTAATGTGCAGTGGCGGACCCAGAAAAATTGGAGGGTAGGCACATTGCAACCAAAATGTCGCACCGCGGATTTTTTTGTCAAATAAATAGTATAAATAGCCATTATATTCACAAATATTATGAGTAGTAAACAAAATTTCCAAAATTCTGGGTGGGCCACGGCCCACCCGGCCCACCCTCTAGGTCCGCCCCTGGTAATGTGTCAAAATGGTGTAATGTGCCAAAATGGTCTCAATTTTTACCATTTAGCTACTGGCACCATTTATGTCCATACCAGAAAATTAATCCATAAAATTATTGATATTGGTGCATAATAAGTCTAATAATATTGAGAAAAAGATCACAATATTCACAAGTTTCTTAACAAAAGAAGGTGAAGCTAAACTATGGTATGATCACATACCATAATATGCCAAAGGTTCAGATAATATAAGCGTTGGACTGTAAACAAGTTTCACATAAGAAAACAAGAATACATGGAAGATCTACTGGAATTATGGTCTAAGCTTATCTAAGATAATCAAAGATGGAATGATTTTTGGATCTTTTAGGTGCAGGCCCAGCAGCCATCCTAGCACTAGCTGCAGCCACTTTTCTCTCTGCCGCAATTCTTGTATTTTCTTCTGAAATTCTTTTCTTCTCCTCGGCAGCAGCCTTTCTAGCTTCAGCTGCCACCCTCTTGGCACTGGCGGGCCTAGGATTTCAAGAGTGTGTATTCAAAATTTTAAGGGGTATAATTTTTTCGGTACACAAAAGCCTAGTTTGTGGCATGCCTAATTGATTATATTAGTATCATACAGTTCTAGTTGTATAACACAGTTTGAGCATTATATCAGGATTCATAGAACAACATCGAAAATATCTAGAGGACAGAAAATAGTAAATTTATAGGAGAGCTTACAAATTAGAGGACAACTTTCCAATGCTTGTAGCCTTCAAATTGACCATTCTTTCTCTTCATGTTTCAGACTAAATGCAACCTGGGCAATCTGTAAACAAAAACAACATTTAGGCCTTCTTAATTTTTCTAACAAATTCTCTGACTTTTTCCCATTCCTAACCTTGAGTCCAACGATTGAAATGCCTGGCGACCAGAATTTTGAGAACAGCGACCGACGCAGCTGCGGACATTTGGTCGATCGAGGAGGGGGAGCCAGGATGAAGAGAGTCGACGAAGTACGGATTTCAGAGAAGCGCAGCCTAGCCACGCCACGGCGGACGGATGAGGACGAGCTCGTCCTGCTGCGTCGGCGTCGGGATTCCGCCGTCCCGCGTCGCCGTCACTCGCCTAGGGCTGGTTGGCTAATTCAATTCGGAACTGGCCGATCGGGATTTTGGGAATAGCTAGAGTAGAAGCGATGCCAAAGAACAGACGTGGGAGCCTGGGAGGAGCGATAGAGCTAAATGGGCCAGCTAGCTAGTTGGACCACGAGGAGGGAGGTGGATTGGGCTTGTGGGATGAATACGCTGTCCTCCTCCTCTTATTTTTTTTCTGTTTTTTCATATGTGTACCGACTAAATACTGTATATGACTAGTTTTTGGTCAAATTTTTTGGGTATTCACTTGAATACCCATGAATTGAAGTGGGCCCGCCCCTCTTGGCTTCAGCTGCAACAGCCTTTTTCTCTGCAGCAACTATCTTCTTGGCCTGAGCTGCAGCAGCCTTCTTCTCTAATTCCTCCTTCCTCTTGGCCTCAGCCTCCTCAAGCTCTCTCAGCACCGCATCAAATTTTGCTTGATCAAGAACTTCTCTCCTTCCCTCGCTAGCCTTCTCCTTCAGTTGCCTCATGGATTGTATCTTCCTCTGTAGATTGCCCTCCTTTGTCTTAGTGGTAGGTGGCACAGGCCTATGGTTCATGCTCTCCAACTGAGATTGGATGAAGCCTGACTCGGGCGTAGGACTGGGATCCCATGTCATTAAAAGAAGTAAAAGCAAGAACAGAAACGAACAACTACGCCAAAATGATTTACATCACCATATAACGGAGAGAAACATAGTGCCACCCGATGATGGCATCTCCTTATGCCGCGAAAAATGTTCCTATGCAGCAGACTCATCCTAAACTAAACTGTGAAACCACAGTAAATTGTGAGAGTCGATTAATCTATTGGAGATTCAATACTCACCATACTTGGAAACTGGTTCGTCTTGGGAGCAGCAGGTGGGCGCCATGAGGACCTTGCACCTCCTCACGGCGGCGGCGGCGACGCCCCACAGAATTTAGGTCTTGCGCCTAGGATCACCAAGCCTGGTTGGTGCTTCTCAAACCGAAATCTCGGTTAACGAAAAATATTTCAGTTCGCCCTTTTAGTATGTCACGATGGACATATATACGCCACGTCAGCGTCGTCCATATGGGAAACGAAGGAAGGACCATATAGGATCCCTCGAGGGAGTTCAGGGACGGAGCATATTCCGAGTTTGAGGACTAAATCGCACCTACTCGACAAGTTCAATGGCTGTAGACACATTTCACTCTTTTCAGAATTTAAACATAGTCTTACCAGCCAATCAAAGAAAAAGCTAAAAAAAGCCATCCACTATTATTGAACATGATACAATGTTGTCTTTACAAACAGAGATGCTAGAATGAGCGAGAAAGCATCTCATACATGGACCAAACACACAAACCCTTAATTACGCAAATAGACTTCAGAAAATAAATAGTCTTACCAGCCAATCTAAGAAAAAGCTAAAACAAGCCATCCACGATTATTGAACATGATACAATGTTCTCTTTACAAACAGTAAAGACACTAGAATGATGGAGAAACCATCTCAGACATGGACCAGACACACAAACCCTTAATTACGCAAATCTCTACTACCTAAAAAGAACCATTGGTTCTGTGGTACCTCGTCTAGCGTTTCGCTTCTCGATTTCGTCCGACCTCCTCTCTCCCACCGATTCGCTGCGCCGACATGTGGGCCGTAATATCATTTGGCTCCTTGATTTCTTCCCCTGGAAAATCGGATCTCGCTGTCTCCCTCGTGTGTCGTCCACACCGCCTCGCCGCCCGACTCCGGTAGCGCTAGACTCCCGTGCCCCAAGCCCCCGCACCCTCGTTAGGCCGGCGAAGAGAAGAATCCACATGAGGTGGACATCGCGCTTGGTCACCGGACAATGTCACTGGAGCCCAAGTCGTCGTCGTCCTTCCCTCTTGCCTTGCTCCACGGATCTGATTCCATGGCCAGCCGAGGAAGCTGACCTCCTCGACGGCAAAATCCGAGCCAATATCCCTGGAGGTCATGACCGAATGTTTATTTACTGCCACGCCAGTACGCCACCACCCACAGAGGCATTCTCTCCGCCTCCAGGAGCGGCAGGAACTCCGTCTCCCCATCCAGGCCGCATCGAGCAGCACGGACCCTTCACCGCTGACATTGGGTCGCGTCCACCTTGGGCGGCATCGGCGAACATGCCTGACGGCGAGGTTCATGTGTTTCCCCGCTTTGGTCTTGCAAGATTGAGTTTCCCCGCTGTCTTCACTTTGTTTTGGTTCCAGCATATTTTTTTCCGACGAGAAATTTTTGGAGACTGGAGTTGGTATTGTCACATGTTTACTGATCCATATAGTTTTTCAAATTGTATCCTGCAGGTTTGTCCTTTCTTAAATTGTATCCTGCAGGTTTGCTAATGGAAACTATTGTCTGATTCTTCCTATTTAATACTTTGTACCGTAGAGATCGAAATTTTGTAAGCAGCGTTCATATCAAGTTTTCCTTTTGTTCAATTGGGTGCTGCTTTTATCCGTTCATGTGATTTTTTACTGACCAAATCCACTGTGTATGGTCCAATCATCGTAAGAAGGCTATGTCTTAGATGTCAGGAACAACACACTGATCTGCTGCTGTCATATTTGGTATTTCATTTTCCCAAGGTTCAAAAAAGCGTTGAGCGCTAAGCGAACGGTGAGGCTCCGCCTAGAGGAACTACTCCTTAGGCGAGCTTAAGCGTTTAGGGTAAAAGCATAAGGACAAGAGCAGCGAAGGCAATGTAGGCAGTAAAAAGGGCAGTATAGGCAGTAAAAAGAGCTCCAGCAGACTACAAGCAGCAAACAGAGCACCCACATGTGATTCTCTCCTTTACATAGCCCATTACACACCAAACAGAGCAAAGTTGCCAGGCCGGCCAGGCCCAACACGGCCCAACTAACTGCTCCCAGGCAGCTCACCCCTCAATAAACCTAGCACCCATCACGTGAATCCTCCATTCCTCCTAGCGCCGCCAGTCTCTTCTCCTTCCTCTTCACTGCCTTTCCCCTCGATCCACCTCCTTCCTCTCGCAGGCGATCCTCCTGAGCTCTCTCCCTTGCCTCTCCTCCTGGGCTCTCTCCCTTTCCTCTCCTCCTGAGCTCCCGTCGCCGTTGAGGTCCCAATCGTCTTCGATTGGAACGGGACGCGTCGCCGGCGAGAGAGCAGCAACTCACCTGCGAGAGAGCAGAAACTTTGCTGACCAAGCCACGCGACTAGGCCCAGGCGCGGGAGACCAAGGAATAGAGAGAGAGCACACTGGGGCTGTGGGGTTAGGTTAGCAATGGCTTCGATTGGTAACCCTAGGGGCGGAATAAGGGGTCGTTTTCCCTCCCAGAGCACCCAAATTTTTTTGATTGCCACCTGCCGGCGCTTAACCTTGCGCTCAGGCCTGAAACAGAGCGGAAAGCCTCCGCTACGCTCGCTTTCACGCTTAAGCATGACTAAGCGTCTGCTTTTTTGAACGCTGCATTTTCCTGCAGTTCATACTCACATTTTTCTACTTCACGCCTAATCTGACAATATCACGTACTGTACAGCACGTGGAGCTAGAAAGCTATTCCTTCTTAGCTGCGAGTGACTTTTCATTTTCAGTCGAACCATTTGTAGTGGCTTAAACGGCATCCCCGAGGTCACTTGATAATTGCTGGATTAATGGTCTATCAGCACTTAAAAGCAGCAACCGGGATTAATGGTCTATTGACACTAAATCTGGTGAAAATCTGGCGACAAGTAACACTCAGTAGGTATTGTTTCTAGAATGCATAATTTTTCAATTTGTATTAGAAGATGCCAGAGAATGTTTATTTACTGTTGTGAAAAATTATGAAAGGTTGTCATTATTTATGTAGATTACATAGATGTTTCCCTAAAGAAAAACGGACTACATGTAGTGTGAATCGAGTTGTTGTTTTGCTCACAGTTGGTTAAATTGTTTCACATTATGATTCTTTGCTTGATGCTACAAAAAAAGTTAATAATCTTTCATAGTAGGGTAGCTGACCGAATTTGGATTGCTCATGGTATTATTTTTAGTATGCTATATGGGAAAGGATTATGTGTGAAGCCTTCATTCAGAATATCATATAAGATAACTTTTACTTAAGGCTTCTTGCATAGGGTTTGAAGGCATAGTTAAAATTTCAGCTTGCTGATAGTTTTGGTTCAGGTGTGTGATAGCATATTCAACTATTTGTCCTTTTGTTCAGGTTTTCATAATCCTCTTCACTTAAGTTACTTTTAACCCATACAGTTCTTTTGTGTTGTAAGAAAAGGAAAACAATTCTCAGACTAGCTAATTGATGCTCGTTTGTTCTACCGTCTTGCAGGTAAGAAAGTAGATGGTGAATTTGGCAACGGAAATTGTCTTGTAAAATGGTTTTCCAAAGAATCATGTGAGATCATTGAAGCTATGCTGTTTGATCATGATATGATGCCTACCAAACTTCTTTTACTACATCTTTTTTTATGTGTAAGAATTGAGTCATAGAAGCAAGCAAGAGATGCCCTCATATGATTCCTCAAAAAAAGAAGTAGAGAAGGAACTGGTATGATTATGGAGACAACTGGAGCACCTTTCGGATTTCAGCTTCCGTGAAGCTATTTCCACTTATTTATTTTAAGGTGGGTTATCAACAGAATGTGCTCTTTTTCTTCATGTTCAGTTCTATGATTATTAGAGGTTATTAAATTGGCTTTGTAGAAGAATGAGGGAGGGAAAAGATAAGCTACACAACAAGATGCCTCCCCCATTAGTTCCTATGTTTGCAGGTGTGGGTAGTGTAAACCAAATGGCAACTGGAAAGTGGATCCATTCAACACCAAAACAATGTGGTGATCAAGGTGGTATCTTTTATCTTCATCCGATTGCTTGTCATGCATGGATTCACTAGCAGCTTATATGATTTTATTTGTAGAATGTAGGTTTGGGAATTGTGTGGAGTAGAAAACAAATAAGGAATCAATTGAATGGTACAGTACATCACTTTGAGCCCGACACAACATTGTATCTTCATTCTCTCCCACGTGTTTGATCTTCAGTGAGCTCTGAACACTTGATGTAGCACTTGGTTACTTTTCCGAAAATTACAGAAGTGGTGTTGCAACAAACGTAGTGATTCATTGTTTAAGTGTTTGGCAATAAAAATGGCATACATCTTTTGCACAACAGAGTAGGAAAAATGTAATTCCTGCAAACAAAGTTTGAATTTGGATAATGCTGCTTTATCTTTCCTATGATTTATTTTTCCATTGAATTGCTACGGATGCCTTATCTTTCTCAAACAAAGTTTGGTGGTTTTTTTAAACAGTGCTTGAAATTTTGATGTACTGTGCCTCCTAACTGAATCTGATATGACATTTGGCATTGTTGCTTGCGCTGCTTGTCCTGTTTCTCAGTAAAATTGACTGGCTAAATTTTTGTGTAGGAGTTTGCTTTCCATGTATGTTTCAGTTACGAATATCATGCCAAATTTGGAAGATCATGATAAGATTTCTGGATGTATCCTTTCAATATATTACTAATTTTTACTTCTTTTCTATTCAGGGACATCTGCTTGTCTTTTCAAGTTCTATCTATGGACATCAAATAAACTACTACTAGAAAATACCCCGCGCGTTGCTGCGGACTTGCTGATGAATAATTTTGGATATTTCATCAAGATTGAATATCGATTGTTACTGCGAATGTTGCAAGCTTGCAACTAATAAACTAAATTTTAGCTCCCAAACATATCAAATTTGTAAACTCATTAGATTGATCTAATAGTTAATACGGACCTCGACCAAATGAACTCAAATAGCTAACGTTAAATGCAGTGCGAGTTTTCCAAATTAATACATGTATACCGAGTTCATTGATCAAATCATATGTTTCAAATCTTGAGTATTTTACTGTATAAAATTCAGGTCTTCTTATTTCTATAAAGTCAGCGCACAAATTAAGCCAATTTTCTTGTCAACATGAATAGAGATTAGAGAAGCAACACCCCATTACACATTTTTATTTGTTTCTGCCTTTTCTCGCCAAACTAAGGGCATCAAGATGCACTGAGAGCTATTATCTCAAACCTGCGCATACTGTATATTCGAACATACTCGCACAAACTCCAACAGAATAGACAGGTCGCACCACTTAATTGTTTGCTTGAAGTGGCTGATCCACTACAGTATGAAGCAATACATTTATTTGTTTTGTAGAGACATCCACTCTATGGAGCGCTAACATGTTCAGGTACATGTTGATCCAGTCATGAAATCAAGCAATGAATAGATGAGTTAGCAAGATATATTTTGGAGCAATAGAGATTAGTGAGGGTAGCTCGGGTCAAATATAGACAGCTAATCATATGTTGAAAGTGAAAGGCCAGAAGGAAAAAGAACAGTCGTTAAAAGTCAGAGAGTTGACCTGACCTTCTTGATTTATTCTTGTTCCCCTCATTATAGCAATACCTGAAAAAAATAGAAGATGAGAACTTGCCTGTGGCAAAATGGTTAGGAGGGTGGTTGTACCCCCAGCCCACCAGAGTTCAAACCCCAGGTTTGACGTTGGTGTTTCTCATTTAAGGCGGAATATTCTTCAGTGGGAAGCGACGTTCCCGTCGACAGCGAGGCGCCCGTAGTGACTTCGTCAATCTCAAGACTCGACCCGCCGACTCGGTCTCTCGGAGGTGCTCATAGGGGTAGGGTGTGCGTGCGTGCGTTCATAGGGGTGAGTGTGTGCGCGTGAATATGAGCGCTTGCGTTGTACTAGGTTTAGCAAAAAAAAAAATAGAAGAAAAAAACAGCATAGGTGAAATATTAAATAGCCAAGAAGAATTCAATATTCAGTCGGGTGTAGCTCCATGTATGGTATGAAATCCATGTACTCCATAACATTTCTATGAGGAAACTTACGTACAACGTACACTTAACTATATCAGGAGTTGGGAGTAGCACCTTCTTGCCTTCTTGGTATGCACATCCTTAATCATGAATAACCAGCAGGCTCCTATACTGCAGCTGAGTTGGAAACGGTACAAAAAGGACTGTAATCATCAACTTTGTGGATTAACGGGCACATATTCTTAGGACAACTGAATACCTAGGCTGGGGCGCAGATGCACAGAGCATGGGTAGAGCCGTAGAGGAACGACCAATGATGCAAGCAGCGGCCCTTTTCCTCTGGCTCTGTAGATCCCTGAGGTAGTTTGTGGAAATAGAACCTGAAGCCATGAGAATGGATTAGGTAGGCATCGGGAAAAATGAAATTGCAAGGAAGCGATGAGATGAAGTGAGGGCAACAGAGGATGCGAGGAGAATGCTGCACATACACTCAACCCCAACACCAACTGCTGGAGCTACGGTTCAAAGGCGATAGCAGAGCGAGAAGACAATCATGTGGGCATCATCCTTGACCGGAAGAAGGTGAGAGAAGGATAATGCGATGATGAGAACGAAACAGAGAGGCCTATGATATAAAAGGGATAGTGCGATGAGGAATTAATGGTGGGAAGAGGAATCGAAGGGATGGAACGTGAAGATGCAGGGACAGGGCACCAAGGATCGCAAATTTGCACTGCTGGAGCTATTCAGTTACGCACTATGGTTGTAAAAAAATATTAGGTGACGTGGGTTCACAGAGTTATATGCTGATTTGGCAAACGCTGAGGTGGATAGACACATGGCAGGCCAGGATTGCTCAATGATGCTTGATGAGGTGGACACCTTGCATGTTGAGAGAAATACCCTTAGGGTGTGTTTGGTAGCCTGTGCGAACCCGCAGATTCTCTCCTCAACCTAGCTCAACTGTCTATTTTTTGTTTGGTAGCCCGGGTCGGGTTGTCTCAGCAGTGCTGCCCTCATACGGAAAACGGTCCTCAGCCAGGCTCAGGAGAGAAGCTCAGATCGAGCTTCGCACCTCAGCAGGGCTGAGTCCATCCCGAAAATCCCCCCGCACGCCACAGACCGCTAGGGGTCGCAGCCTCGCGCGCCTCCTCCCCATTTTCCTCCACAGGCCTCTTCTCTGCAAACTTCCCCGAGCTCCTCACTTCCCCTATACCGAGCTCCTGAGCTCCTCACCGTCCCTCCCCCGAGCTCCTCTCCTGGCGGCCGGCGACGTGTGGAGGAGGCGGAAAGCCCGGCGGTGGCTCCAGCGTCCTGGCAACGGCACGGGGAGGAGGAGCTTGACCTCCTGGCGAAACGCGCATCGGCTCCGGCGTCCTGGCGGCCACGCACGGAGGAGGAGCTCAGTCTCCTGACGGAACGCGTGCCGGCAGCTCCGGCGTCCTGGCATCAGCGCGCGGAGGAGGAGCTCGGCCTGCTGACGAACGGATACGAAGTCCTGGCGGCATAGGCGGAGCTCACCGCGGCCTACGCGGAGCTCGACTCGGAGCTCGACGCGGCGGCGCACGGCTCCTCCTGGTGGCGCATGCCGGCGGCGCACGGAGGCGGCGTATGGCGGCGGCGGTGGGCGCTCGCCAGCGGCCCCTCTCGCCGGCGCCGGTGCCGGTGCCGGAGCTCGAGGTCAACGCGTACGGGGAGTCGATTGCTTTTTATTTTTTGTAGTTAGGGACCTGTTTGTATTTTATTTTTGTATATGGCATGGTTCAAGTCCTACATCTACCAAACAGAATCTCAGCTGAGCTCAGCTCAGCTCATACAGTCTAGCAAACACACCAAATAAAATACACTTGTATGAGGTTAGCATGGCTAGACTCACCCCGTATGTGTTGAGAGAGGCCACACAGGCTACCAAACACACCCTTAGTGGGTTGCTTCTATTTAGATATTATAGATTTGCCGTATCTCTTTGGAACTCACCATTACCTTTGTCTTACAGCAAACAAAACCTGTGTGAAATTAGCTTTTATCATATATTGTTAACAATAGCACGAAGAAGCTAGATAGGTTCGACTTTGAGAAGACAATGTTCCACGGTACTTAGAATATGTTAATGGTACCATAGCTCTTTAGAATGTGCTGCAAGGGACTGATTCTTAATATGTTCTTCAATTTAAATTCTTGCAGGAAGATTTTGTTCTATCTTGATTTGACAGTGCTTCATCACTTATATGATCAATCATATATCAGAAATTCTTATGATTTCTTAGCTGTCGATCTATATTGTTCGGTCAGATCATGGTAAACAAATGTCCAAAATTTAGTTGTTCCTGTAATGACCTGTCACATTTAATTTGAGTTCAACTGAAAGCATATGCTAACGACAAATATTTCTTTCTTTTGTAGAAACTAGAGTGGTTAGAATCTTCGCAAAAAGTGTAGAAGTTGGAATTTTATGTAGAGTACAAAGTAATGATTATGAGGTGACTTTATACAGGTGTATGAAAAGATACTAATATAAATAATAAATATTCAAATTGCTTAATCATTAGTGCATAAATTCTTAAAGGTTTAAGAACTTAGTTAATAGGTTTCTGAACTTCTCTTTTCATATGAATATGTGTAGATTTTTTTCATCATGAAGATGTAATACACCGCCAATATAAGTGTTGATATAAGAGATCTACCCCCCCCCCCGCCCCCCCCCCCAAAAAAAGAGCACCCGACATGACCCCCCCCCCCCCCACCCCACCCCACCCACACACACAAAAGAGCACCCGACATGAAAACATATATTCCTATCTATTTTGTTATTCTTTATCCATGTTTGACTTGTAGAGAAACCAATATACTTGAATAGAAAACATGGGATGCATACGTGAAAATTCGTTGCTGCCATTCATAGGCACACATGATTAAGGTGTGTATGCTTGTAAATTATGTGGGAACTCTACATGTTAGTAGCGATGTGTATGTAAGAGGTGAAAACATCTTATTTAGAAGAGGTGACATGTACTCTCCTAATTAGTGTGGAATCATTAGAATATTTATTCCTTTGTTTATAACACATAGTAAAAAAGAATTGTACATATTTATTGCTATTCTTGCTAGGTGGAGTGAGATAGTGCAAGGAATTGAGGATGGTCGACGACAAAGATGGAGATAGAGCTGAGTTATGGAAAAAGAGTGAAAGGTGACATGAACCTCATGAAAGATTTCCCAAGGTAGGAGAAGGTACACGATGAAGCGATAGTGAGAAGATGCCGACATAGCTGAGTAACAACAACGGGGATTTCAGCTGCAGAGATTAAAGGATTAGTAAAATGTACCTATGTGTGAAGCAATCACCCCGATGAAAATATGATGTTGATCGAAAATAAAAACATATTGGCTTTGTAATTTAGAGGAGAGTCAATAAACAATCCAAGAGAGAGGAAGACATCTACCTAGAAGAAATAAATAATACCATTTAGATTAATAATTTTATATGACGTAGTGTTCTCCCGTTGCAACGCACGGGCATTTAACTAGTAGACATAACAAGGAGATAGATGACTGCATAATAAATATACGACAGACAGCTCCAATGCAAGACTATTCAATCAGAGCACCCACTCGATGCTCTCGCTGCTGAACACAAAACGTGCGCATTTGTGCTTTACCATCTGAACGCTATTGTCATCACCGGCACCAGAAACAATCTCTATGCCGGTGAGCACAGCGAACTTCTCACCGGTGGCTGCTTTAAAGGACTTGGCGATGAGAAACTTGCCATCGCCCACGTGGACAAGCCTGAGACGTATTGGATGCCACACCTCTCCTTCAGGAGGGTTCAGATCTTGCCAGAATAGCTTCTCAGTGGGTAGTCCTTCATGGTCCATGGCAGAGAGGTCCAGAGCACACAGGTGGTAGGGGCTGAAGGGTAAGAAGCCAAACCATAGCTTGAACTCAGGTACGTACTGAGCTCTCCCATTAAAGGGCAGCATCCAATCCCCAACGTGACTCCATTCCTCCGAGGGCTTAAATCCTAGATATCGAGTAGAGTCAGGGTGTGCTGTCTCGAAGCTGTAGGTGCCAATGCCATGATCGCATGATATGTAGATGGTGGAACAGCCTCTGTCGTCGACCATGGTGGTGAAGGAGGTAACAGACGAGGGTACATACCCAGGTTGGTGAATAAAGGGAGGTGGTGGAAGAAGTCGCCGACGCCAGGGCGGCATTGACCTGCTCAATTCTCTGCGCATTGGCATCGGCTCAAGGACCTCGAAGCATTGACCAGCAGCATTCCCAGGGTACCTGTCCAGGATATACATGCTGTCGTCGTCGGCGCCTGGGTGCGTGATGGACATGCACATGGGTTGAAATCCCTTAGGCGCATTGAGGCGGCCCAGGCTGATCTGGGCATATTTGTCGGCGTCGTACAGATCAGCCTCGCCGATCGGATTGGCGTAGGCTATTCTGCCTTCGCTGGTGGCGCCGGGAGTGAAGAGCGCGAACATATCCATAGCAGTTGCAGGGAAGTTCATGTTTGGGCTCGGCAGCTGCAGCATCTCCATCGCTGGGAAAGATTCCTTCTTCTTGGCTGCTTCATCTGCTGCTTCGCGTGCAGCTGTTGCTGACCCGTAGAAGAAATTACATGGATCGATGCGGCACAGCGAATAAACACCTTGTGCCCAGTTCCGCGTCACCAGATTCACAAACCGCCTGTTCATCTTCGTCTCTACAACCCATAAAAAAACTGGACCTTTTCAGCCTCTCAAATAAAAGGAGAAAATAAGCAAATTGGCCAGAACGCAAAAATGGAGATTTTGACGAACAATACCTGAACTTTGTGATCAACAAGCCTTCGCGCTAGGTCTGTATGGGATTGGAACAAACCGGCGGTGTGGGTGGGGGTGTGGGTGTGGGTGTGGGTGGACCAGGGGTCGCACGACGATTGGGGGAGGCGGCGGAGTCTGGGATGAAAGTTAGGTTTTGCCGACTTGCACTTCGTTCTTATAAGGAAATTGCCGTTGATTGAAGAGACACATTGACAACACGTACTACGGAAGGAAAAAAAAAAGGCCCCCGCGTCGTCCTCTGGGGCGACTCGGGCGGCGACCTAGGGTTCGCCGCGCCGCCACCCTCCTTCCTCCCCTCCCCTCATTCGTCGCCACCCGAGGAGGTCGCTGGGCAAGCCCGAGCGGCCGCCGGTGACGGTGGCGGCGAGGATCTTGCCGTTCTGTGCTCTGCGCGGTGGGCTCCGGTTCCCGGGGCGGCGGTCCCGGCTGGTGAGGCATCGGCGTCTAGGCGGCTGGAGCCAGGCGCAGGTGGTGGTGTTCGGCGGCCTTGGTCACGTGGGTGACGGGGCGCCGGTGGGTGGAGGTCGCAGCGCCTGCTCTTCTCCAACTCCAGCCTCACATCTGATGGTACGGCACCTCCCCTCCCTGCTCCTTTTGTGGCCCACTCTTACCCGCCCCTCGTATGGCACGGCGACCTTCGTCGTCGTCGCCCGTGTTGGCGTGGTACCGGTGGCTTTGGTGAGGGTCCGGGGAAACCCCTGGCCGGCTGGCCCGGCCCCGCGGCGGCGACGCCCAAGGGCGCCGCTTTCCTTCCTAGAGGCGCAACTGTGGACTCTCCCTACCACCCCCGACCCCCTCCCGAGCGAAAGCTCAAAATCCGCTCTGGATTGGGCGGTGTCGTCGTTGTCAGCGTCGTGTTCTCCTTGGAGACACCATCTAGGAGGTTTTTGGTCTCAGGTGAGTGGTGCCTTTTTGTTGGAAATAATCTAAACTAGAGTTGTAAAGTTTGGGTTAGTTGCCATAAGTGTGTGCGTGGGTGTCTGCTTGGAGTAGTACTTACCAGTACGTGGGTTAGTGAATTAGGAATAGTTGGTACGTGAGTTAGGAAGTACAAGTTCTAGTTGGAGTTAAAGTAGTATTACGTGTGAGTTTAGGATTCGTGTTTAGGTGGTGGCTGCGCCTATATAAGCAGCACTCATGATTGATTGTAAGAGTACTCAATAACAAGAGAAACCAAGAAATAAAGAGGAAAATTAGAGGGCACGACACGTGCCCCTGGCAACAAGTTTTTTGTGCCGTGTGTTCGTCTAGTTCGTATGTGATCAATCTGTGGGCGAAACCCAACAATTGATATCAGAGCGAGGTCAAAGATTTGAAGCCACGCTTGCCCCGGGGAGGCGACCCGACTAGCGCCTCGGGGCGGGCGATCGTCGCTCGGCGGAGCAACACGGAGGAGACGACATGGAGCTGTCGTCGGTAAGGCGTTGGAAGTAGGCGATCGTTGGTGGGAGTTGTGGTGCCGAGACGCGGTACTAGAAAATCTTGTCAATATCGTCATGCGGGGGAGTATGAAGAGTTCGTTAAGGTGTGCACATGAGTTCTTGAAGATGCGTCTAAGAGCTTGTGGTTGTGAGTTTTTCTGTAGCAGTTGTGTTACTGGTGGAGAAAATCGTGTGGGGGAGCACGACGGATAAAAGGAAATTTGCGTCCTTGCGGTTCCGTTCGTGATCAAGTTCCAGCGAGTTCGTATATGGAAGTTGCGTTGCCCATATACGGCGAGTTGTGTTGCCGCTGGACCCGTCGAGTTGCCGTGAGATCATGCGTTCGATCTTGGCAAAGATAACAAGTTCTGGCGAGTTCATGTACGGAAAGATGCGTTGCGCGTACATGACAAGTTGTGTTGCCGCCGGATGTGAGGTGTTGTTCGGTAAGATGCGTCACCGACAAAAAGATAAAGATGTGAGATGAAGTGTGAAGTTGTGTCCAAGTGCTGTTCTGCGGGACGCTCATTGCAGCCGAAGCGCGTCACGGTTGAGGGACTCCAATGAGGTGTATCTCCAAGGGGCGAAGACGTGAGACGTCACGGTCGAGGTACTCCAGTGAGGTGTATCTCCAAGGGGCGAAGACGTGAGACGTCACGGTCGAGGTACTCCAGTGAGGTGTACCTCAAGGGGCGAAGACGTGTGCGAAGACAAGATGGCGGGTGGCTATCTACGTGTCTCAACGAGAAGGCGAAGACCAACGTGAAGATTAATGCGAACCGGTCAAGATGAGTTCCTGCATGCGGCTATGCGTTTAGTCCACATGTGGCACGCTAAGATGCGGCAGCGTGGGCTGGTAATCCAGAGGACGCGTTGAGTTGAGCCGTCGAGTTGTGAAGCTGCAATGAGTGAAGACTGAAGAAGGCATGAGGAGATGACAAGTTTAGATTAGGGGGAGAATGTTGGAAATAATCTAAACTAGAGTTGTAAAGTTTGGGTTAGTTGCCATAAGTGTGTGCGTGGGTGTCTGCTTGGAGTAGTACTTACCAGTACGTGGGTTAGTGAATTAGGAATAGTTGGTACGTGAGTTAGGAAGTACAAGTTCTAGTTGGAGTTAAAGTAGTATTACGTGTGAGTTTAGGATTCGTGTTTAGGTGGTGGCTGCGCCTATATAAGCAGCACTCATGGTTGATTGTAAGAGTACTCAATAACAAGAGAAACCAAGAAATAAAGAGGAAACTTAGAGGGCACGACACGTGCCCCTGGCAACAAGTTTTTTGTGCCGTGTGTTCGTCTAGTTCGTATGTGATCAATCCGTGGGCGAAACCCAACACCTTTGGTGCGGTGCTGGCGGGCGGTGCTGTCTCCGGCGACGGTGGCGTTTGTTCTCTCTTGCAGGTCTGACATATGTCTGTGGTGGTGCACTCCGGCGCGGCGGTGTCCCTCTGCCCCAGCGGGTCGACGCCCTCGATCCTGGGCGGAAAGGGATAGGGATCCCCTTCCTGGTGGCAGTGACTTGGTCGCTGTCCGGGCACCCTGTTCCTCACTGTGTTGTATGTCTTCGTGCTCGAGGGGCTGCTGCCATGGCGCAAGGCCTAGGTGTTGCTTGTCGCATTCGACTCCCCCGGCATCTTTCCCTCTTCTTTTGGGCGTTCGCCGGCAACAGTGGTGTAGCAGGCACGCTTATGTGGGAAGGTCGGTTGTTGGGCTCCCTTCGGGTGGTCGCGAGGCTGATTCCTCTCCTAGCTCTCGGGTGAGCGTCTCTTCTTGTCGTTGGTGCGGCGTCCTTCGAGCCAGGACGAGAGGGTAGGGGCCCTCTCCGACATTAGAGAAGGAAGGTGTCGCTTCTTCCCGCCCGACGGTGCAGTCACGTTCTCGAGCCTCTCCGCGACAGCCTTCGACTTCATCGACTTGGCTGTGCTGAGCCCCAAGTGGAGTGGACAACGACATCCGCGAGCTGTGCTTTTTGTGTCTTGTGGATGTGTGTTGCGTTGTAAGCTGCTCTACCAGCTACTTGTTCTGTAACTGTCGATGTAATACTTTGAGCTTTGTTAAGTCAAAGCTGGGCATTAGCCTTTTATCTAAAAAAAATTGCCGTTGATTTGGGCCGCCGCCCAACAATAATTCGCACAAAAGGGCCCAGCTGTACGCACCAACTAGCCACGAATGGGCTTGGCCTAGTATTAAATGGATTCTTGATTGTTTTTTAAAGAGCTATACATGCAGGCACGTTATTACGTGTAAATTGGTACAAAAACTTGTAAATTGGGTTGAATCTGTTTCGGGATAGGTTTTTTATTTTTCTGCCCTACTTCTCTTAGGCCACGCTTGGATGGTCGTTTTCGGTCCGTAATCGGCCGAAAAATCTACAGACGTGTCAAGGTCAGTATTATTTACGCTACGATCCCGTCGTATTTTTCCGGGGGTGGAAATATCCAGTGATCCTAGCGGGGCCTTGATTCTCCTCATTTGAAACCTACTTCCTTAGTTGTCCTCGCTTTTGCCCCACTTTGCACTTTAGAAGCTTGCAAAGCGGCCGAATGGCCGTTCCCGTTTGGTCAAACCTCGTTTGACCATTAGTTGGCCTGAGGAGTGGGCCGCACACCTCCTTTTGAATTGCCCCAACCCTGATCTGACCCCATGAATGGGCCCTCTAAAAATGGCCGCGCCCGCCACCGTGCCCATTTAAATCGTCGCCGAGCCCGTCACCGTGCCCATTTGAACCGTCGCCGAGCCCGCCACCTTGGCCGCAGGCGGCGCATCAATGCAGTGTTGAAAGTGCATGGTTGCCCCCATGTGTGGTTTTGGAAATTAATGACAATCTCTATGAACTAATGTTTGTATTGAGCTACTTGTAGGTGTGTCCATTTGCATTGCTTGATCTCCATTTGTTGGAGTCAAGGCTAAGGGAAGAAAATTATGTGTTGATCAAGGCTATGTGCATGTTGATCTTCACTCAAGTCCAAGTGAAGATATGCCGAAAAGTGCTTCTCCCATATTGGTGTATGGGGGAGCAACATGTGAATCTTCACCAAGCGAAGCGCAAACAAGAAAGGTGGTGCGTCTTGAGGAGATGAAGATCATCTTCATTGACCTCAAGTGGATTAACACGCAAGGCAAAGGTATGATCTTGATAGGTTTTCTATTTTACCGGTCTCATGATGTTAGTTGAGAGACCGGGTTATAGGATAGATAGCCGTACTATCAAGAGGGGCTCTCGACCGAGTATCCTGATCGTATCGTTCGTGGAGAGCTCAAACCTTTGCATCCTGCTATCGTTTTTATTGGTTCTTATTTGGCTCTTATCGTGGTGTGGTCTTGGTGCTTGTCGTGCTTGTCATGACAAGGCTAAGTTCACCGAAAACGGTTTTTATATGCGTCTTCTATTGCAGTTTCGGTATTGGAGATTTTGCCGGTTCATCCGTGCGGAAGATTTATCTCTTCCACTTCTTGCAAAATCTCCATTGCTTGTTTGCCTTTTCCAAGGGTAGCTTTTGTCGTCCTCCCAACAAAATTGGTTTTACTTCCTTCGGACTTCATTTGCAAAGATACGGCATTTCCGATTTGCGAAATAGAGGTTGATCCTTTCCCCTTTGGTTTTACAATTCTTGTTGGACTAGATGTTTCTCTACACAATCTTGTTGTGCTCATTGTTACGATTCCAACGAGTCCAAGATTATCGAAAACGGAGTTCATTGCAAAAGTTATGGGGTTCTTGTTTTACTGTTTGGATCTGGCCTGGAGATGGTCCGTAGTCTCCAGTCATACCAGAGTCTCCGGCACCAACGGACCCGGAGTCTCCGGTCCCCTGTTTTCGCTGCCGAATGTCTTTTTGTGGTGCGCTACGGTATTGGGGTCCGGAGGTACCCCGAGATGGTACGGAGTCTCCGGCCCACCGGAGTCTCCGACCCAAAGGACCCGGAATCTCCGGCCTCAAGCTTTTTCTCAGCCCTCTGCATCTTTGTGGTGCGGTACTGGATAGGGTTCCGGAGCATCCCCGGAGAGTGTCCGGAGTCTCCGGCCTCTGGACCGTAATCTCCGGTCTACCCCGATGATCCAGCAAGTCCGGAGCCTGGCCGGAATCTCCGGCCCACTTACACCGGAGTCTCCGGCCTGCGCAGGCTGTAACGGCTAGTTTTTGGGGGAGGCTATAAATAGCCTCCTTCTTCCCCAAGAGCTGGTTGCTCACTTTCCCCCTCTCTCCTCCATTGTTGAAAATCTTGTGAGCTTGATTCCTCTCAATCCCTCCAATGATTCTTGCCCAAATTTAGGGATTCAAGAGAGAGATCTAGATCTACCATTCCACCAATCCATTCCTCCTCTAAGTGAGGGGAACTTAGTGGATCTAGTTCATGGAGTTCTTTTGTGGTTCTCCTCTTTGTTCTTCCTCTTAAATCCCTCCATAGCATTAGTTGTTTGGTTGGATTTTGGAGAGAAGGATTTGACCACTTAGTGTGGTCTTGCCTTTTGCATTAGTTGCATCGGTTTGCTCTCCCCACGGTGATATGTGGGATCAAAGTTGAGAAGCTTGTTACTCTTGGGTGCATTGTGTTCCCAAGAGCTTGTGCCTCTTGGGTGCATTGTGTACCCTAGACGGTTGGTGTGCCGCGAAGACTTCAAGTTGTGAAGCTTCGGCAAGATTTGGGAGCCCCCAATTGAGTTGTGGGTGTGTGCCCCAAGAACGGTGTAAAGGGCTCCGGATTCCGCCTTGAAGGATTCCGATAGTGGAAGGTGAACCAAACCCTTGGGTGCGGTTCATCGGAGAATAAGGTGAGACCTTTGCGGCATCTTGAGTAGGCCTCTTGTGGCGAGCTCACACCCCTCTAATGATACATACTCCCTTAACAAGGAGGAACTCGGGAATACATCCTCGTTTCCGCGTGCCTCGGTTACTTCTATACCCGAGCTTTTTTACTTATGCAATTTACATTGTGATAGCCTTCGTGCTTGAAGTTTTATATATTGCTATCACCTTGTTGTTATCTTGCTTAGCATAAGTTGTTGGTGCACATAGGTGAGCCTAGTATTTTAGGTTGTTGGCTTGTTAATTTAAACACATAGTTTTATTCCGCAATTATCAAGCCTTAAACCGGAAAAGTTTTAATCGCCTATTCACCCACCCCCCTCTAGGCGACATCTCGGCATAGTTTGTTCTTTCAATTGGTATCAGAGCCTCGTCTCTCTTGTTTGGCTTTACCGTATAGAGAGTAAAGATGTCGTTTAGAGGATTAGTGCATGAACACACTTTTATATTCGATGGCACAAATTTTAATGTTTGGAAAACTCATATGCTTAGTCACTTACGGGTCTTGGACCCCAATATTGAGCGTATCTTAGATATAGGTTTTTCTCCTCCAAAGGATTACGAAAGTACGACTTTAGAGGATGAGAAAAACTTATATCTAGATGCTCTAGCTTCTAATGAGTTTTGCAAATTTGTGAGTGTTATAGTTTTTGAGTCAATCATGCCTCTCCTGGACGCTCATGAGCTTTGGACCAAGCTTCAAGATAAATATGGAGTGTCCAACTCTATTGAGGATGATTGTTCTCCCTCCACCTCGTCTACCTCACCAAATGTGGTAAGCCACAAACTAATGTGATGGTGAGTAGTGATAGGTTGTGCAATTTTGATAGTGAGCTCATTTTTGATGATCTTTTATCTCTATCTCATTGCAATGCTCTATCTGTTGACCTAAACACACATAGCACTATAAATGTCATACATGCTAGTGTTGATAGTCCGTGCATATCATCTAAAAATTGCTTGCATGAATCTAATGATGATGTGCTTGCTTTATCTTGTTGCCATGATAAAAATGCTTGTGTTCCCTCTAACTCTTGAATGAATAATAATGTAGAGGAAACCCGATTAGCTATGGAACAAGATGTGAACTTGAGTAGTTCAAAAACTAAGTGTTCTTCTTCATCAACCATGTTTTGCCTTATGGCAAAATCTTCTACTTGTGATGATAATGATAATAATGATGAAGAAGATGATGTGGATGATGATGATGAATCCTTTCATAAGAAAGGTATAATGGTTCTTAATGCCCTTTCTAAAAATAAAAATGCGCATGCTATCCTCTTTGAAATTATGGGAGCCCTTATTGAGCGTGGGCTTACTATTAAGGCTTTGGAAGCAAGCCTTGAAGAAAAGGGTAAGATCGAAAGAGATGATGCTATGGAAAAAGGCATCGTTAGAAGATGCTCTTGAGAAAGAGCAAGAGACTCGAGCTTCTCTTCAGGAGAAACTAGAATCTATTGAGGAGTCTCATAATGAAATTATTGCTAAAATCATTAAAGAACGTGACCATGCTCATGCTAAATATAAAGTCACTAAAAAGGAAAATGCTAGCTTTAAGGAAGAGCTTGCCAAGTTTTCTTCTTCCATTCCTAATGTTAATGATGCTTGTGCTACTAACTCCTCTTCTTGTGAAGCATCCATTTTGAAGGAGAATGTTGAGCTAAGGGCTCAACTTGAGTTGCTAACTAGCAAGTATGGGAAGTTGGAAGAAAGTCATAAAAAGCTATCTAGCTCAAATGATGATCTTCTAGCATCCTATGCTAGTCTAAAGTTATCTCATGAGGCTATCACTACCAAGGTAACATCTTGTGAGCCTCATGTGGATAATAGCACAACTTTAACTAAAAATGCTATATTGCCATGTGCTAGTCCTAGTAGTTCATCCACTCAAAATGTTGGTACCTCTTGTGATGAATTACTTGCTTTGCCTTGTTGTCATAACAATGAAGCTTCTACTTCCTCTAGTGCTTTTGTTGCTACACTAACCATGTAGAGGAAATAAAAGACCTCAAGGCCCAAGTTGCTTCTTTGAAGAAAGGCTTGGAAAAGCGTCATGAAGGGAAGAGTGCACTTGAAAACATGTTGAGTGTGAAACAATTCCCCAATGACAAGAGTGGACTTGGATTCAACTCCAACAACAAGAACAAGTCCAAGATTGATAAGAAGAAGGGCCAAGTACAAGTCAAGAATCCGGCCAAGGTCATTTGCTTCATGTTCGGGATTGCCCAATGAAGAAGAAGCCTCTTAGTGAGAAGCAACTAGGGAAGCGGCCTTTTGTTCAATCTCATGCTCAACCACGAGTTGAACAACGGCCACCTCCTAACAAGACTCAAGTCAATGCTCCTCAAGTTGAGGAGCCTATTAAGAAGAAAGAGAAGAGTTGATGTTGCTACCTTTGCCGTGGCAAGGGTCACTTTGCTTCTTCATGCACCATCGGTACCCAATCCAACCCCATCTTAATTGATGATGTTTATTCACTTAGAAAGGATAGGGTTGGCACTGTGTTTGCCAAGTATGTGGGAACTCAATGTGGTGTCAAGAAAAGAACCATTTGGGTTGCCAAGCCTATTGTGACTAACCTCTTAGGACCCAGCTTGGTTGGGGACCAACAAGCTTCATCTTGATCAATAGGTGAGTTGGAGGACATTGGAGACTTGGCTATCATTTGAAGAATTAAGGGATCTTCATGGTTATATTTCATCAAGCCAAGTTAATTGGATTATCACATATCTATCTCATATCCATTGTGCCTCCTTGCGGTAACTTTTATTTAATTCATATATACATTGAAAGTTGCTTGCTCCCTTGCATGTGTTAGTTTTGTTCCTAGCATGTGCTCGTATATGATATGATTCTTTCCTACTTGTCTTGTTATTCAAGGTTGTGTATGATAGTTGTGTATCATGTATGTGTAACTTGTGTGTTGAGCTTTATTGGATTTTGTGTGGATTTCATTCGGCTCTTTGAGATATTAATGGACTATCCCATTTTGGGGGAGTGATGTGCTTTGTGCACTTCACAAACCTAAAAATGTGTGTACATGAGGCACACCACCTAGTATTGACATTTCAATATTATCTAGTTACTATGTGGTATGTCATATTCATGAGAAATTCAAATTCTAAATATCCATTAATTTCTCTAGTTGGTTTTATTTGCCTCTTGCTTAGATAAAATGAATCATCACATTATGGGGGAGTAATAAGCTATGTGCATATTACAATCTCACAAAATGTGAACATTTGAGGTTTGCCACTTAGAGTTGATATTGCAAATTATCTTATTCCTATGTGGCATGTTTTGCTCGAACAAGTTCCAATTTTCCTTTTGGTTATCTTTTGGCTCTTGTTTGCGTGAGTTTGCTTGGTTTGTTTTTTCTCTAATATGCATTTCCATATATTATTGAGAAACCATTTGTTTCATTTTATTCTAACCATGGCTTAACCGGTTGGTTCGAATAGTTGAAACTATCAACAAACCTTTTTCAAAATATCGTGTTTTATTTCTTATCTCTTTCCATATGCTTGTTTGTGGTGAAGTTTGTCTTGAACATCATTCCTATATACCACCGAGAAATATCTCTATACTCCTTGTCCATGACAAGTGATACTAGTAATTGTGGTGGATTTTGTAGACCATCTTCACATTGGCTCTTACGTTGATTTGTCTTATTTATTGCCAAGAGTATTTATTTTGACTCCATTTACCTTCCTTGCCTCTTGCATGGATCCTAATTTTTCAATCGGTAGTGTTTAGTGTTGTAAATAAAATGTGGATAGTAATGATCCCTTGTGCGTGCATTTTGTATTCAAATGCAAATATGCAAGATAATGCATTAATCTTGGGGGAGCATTCCTTTTTATTTATAACACTATCCTATCTATCAATATTTGATCCTTTCAATTGACATTTGATTCTTTATCTTATGTTTTGGTACCTTCAATTGGTATTAATTTGGATTTAATATCTCCTCCATAGATATTTGTTTCAATTGATATTTATTGTGGGAGTTTTGATACCTTATTGCTTTATTTTACTTTACTTGATTCCGGTCAAGTATTATCCTCTTCTTGGTATCTTTTCTCCTAGTGGTATCTTATTTTCAATTGGTGTCTTATCAATCATGTGTTGTTTTGATTTGATTCCTATTGATATCTCACTTCATGTGTTGATGTGTTTTGGAATCAATCATATGTTGATTTGATTTTTCCTCAATCATGGGTTGATTTGGATTTTGATATAATTTGGACAACTTTTTTGTGTCACACTTTGGTGTGCTCTCTTCTTGGTTTACTTGGTGTTTTTTTTTTCCAAATTGTATCTCTCTTGATTCTCGTAAGTCTATGCATGCATATTTACTAATATATATATTATATGGCATGCTTGTCTTTCTAGTTCCAATATATATATGGGATACTCCACCGAATCCTAAATCGGCTAAGATGTGCATGAAATTCAATTTCATATCTATATGCACATATTTATGTGGAGTGTTTCCTATGTATTGTAGTGTATCTAACTACTATGGGACCCAATGAGTTTGGGAACCATTTTGTCCTTAAATTTTGTTTTAGGTACAATGGAGATGCATTGGATGCTTGCCTCATTCATAAGGAAGGTGTTCTCACCAAGTGACTATCGGAGTCAAGCTTTGATGATGATCAAACTCTCATCTTCTTCATCATCAATGTATCTCGGTAACAAGTATCTATCCCATGCATACTTTTCTAGTCTCAACCTTGTGTAGGTTGCTTCTTGGCATGAAAGCTTTTATGTGCAATTGTTGCGGTTTTGGCTTATTTCCTTCACTTGGTATATCTTTGTGATATTTGTGATCAAATTGCAAAAACCTTTCTTCAATTGGTTTTATTTGGTCGTGATACTTGTTGCCTATCTCAAAGCATCTTCACTATCTCTTGTTCCCTTTGTGATATGTGTGATGTCTTTGAAGTGTTTGAAGTTCATTTATATACAATGAGATAAATTTGAGCTATGTGCTATGCTTTTAAGCGACAATCTCGTTTGTATATTTATGACTTCCTTTTGGATACATGGTCTCGTCCTCTTCGACCATTTCATATGTGCAAGTTTCTTTGTTGATGTATATCGTCAATGATTTGTCTACTTAGAAACCTATACATATGAGAGAGGTCACCTTTTAGTTGGTATCCTATTTCTTTCGAGCCACCTTGTTTTTCTTCTATAATTCTTTGGTGGCTCCAAATTTGTCTCATGAGTGCTTGACTTATTTTTATTGGTATCTTTGCACACTCATGTATTTGTAGATGATCTTTTACCTCATGCTTACCATGGTGAGCATGTTGATTCATATTGGTTAAATGCTCTCACTAGCTTTTGGCATTTTCAATTGGGTTTAGTTTCCAATTGGTATCCCTAAGCTTGTGAACATACCCTTTTAAAGATCTTCTTTTTATCTCGGTTGGGCCTATCTTATGTTGATTTTTTGAAAATTGGTATCTCCTTATGGCTCAACCATATCTTTGGTGCAAGTGCTATGATTTGCTATTGCTTTATGCACACTTGCACTTGTTGCGTGTTCTAGATGATTTTGGGGGAGCGAGGATTCCATATGTGTGCACTCCTCAATAGTGCATGAACATTGGGGAGCTTCTTCATTTTTTATTTAGATCTCTCTCTTTGGATCTTTTTGATTGCTTTTCTCCTTTGTGGAGATGTTTAGAATGATTTCATCTTTTTGCAATCTTTGGATCCTCAATATAGTTTGATTCCCTCTAATTATTCGTCAATGAATATGTGCATTTGATTTCACTCATATCTTGAGAAATGCACACTTTATGGAGGAACTCAGATTATATTGGCTCTCTAAATTTTTCTTCCCATTTCGACAATCGATGCCAATGGGGGAGAAGTTTAGAGGGTTTAAGGGAATTTGGGTCTTATGCTTTTGTTGCATTTGCCTTCAATGCACTTGCATCCTTGCTTGTTTCTCTTGCAAGGATGCTCTATTCATTATATAAACCTTCCTAATAAGGAATTGTCATCAATTACCAAAATGGGGGAGATTGAAAGTGCATGGTTGCCCCCATGTGTGGTTTTGGTAATTATTGACAATCTCTATGGACTAATGTTTGTATTGAGCTACTTGTAGGTGTGTCCATTTGCATTGCTTGATCTCCATTTGTTGGAGTCAAGGCTAAGGGAAGAAAATTATGTGTTGATCAAGGCTATGTGCGTGTTGATCTTCACTCAAGTCCAAGTGAAGATATGCCGAAGAGTGCTTCTCCCATATTGGTGTATGGGGGAGCAACATGTGAATCTTCACCAAGCGAAGCGCAAACAAGAAAGGTGATGCGTCTTGAGGAGATGAAGATCGTCTTCATCAACCTCAAGTGGATTAATGTGCAAGTCAAAGGTATGATCTTCATAGGTTTTCTATTTTACCGGTCTCATGATGTTAGTTGAGAGACCGGGTTATAGGATAGATAGCCGTACTATCAAGAGGGGCTCTCAACCGAGTATCTTGATCGTATCGTTCGTGGAGAGCTCAAACCTTTACATCCTTGCTATCATCTTTATTGGTTCTTATTTGGCTCTTATCGTGGTGTGGTCTTGGTGCTTGTCGTGCTTGTCATGACAAGGCTAAGTTCACCGAAAACAGTTTTCATTTGCGTCTTCTATTGCGGTTTCGGTATTGGAGATTTTGCCGGTTCATCCATGCGGAAGATTTATCTCTTCCACTTCTTTGCAAAATCTCCATTGCTTGTTTGCCTTTTCCAAGGGTAGCTTTTGTCGTCCTCCCAACAAAATTGGTTTTACTTCCTTCGGACTTCATTTGCAAAAGATACGGCATTTTCGGTTTGCGAAATAGAGGTTGATCCTTTCCCCTTTGGTTTTTACAATATCTTGTTTGACTATGATGTTTCTCTGTATAATATTGTTGTGCTCATTGTGACGATTCCAACGAGTCCAAGATTATCGAAAACAGAGTTCATTTGCAAAAGTTATGGGGTTCTGCTTTTACTGTTTGGATCTGGCCTAGAGATGGTCCGGAGTCTCCGGTCCCCTGTTTTTCGCTGCCAAATATCTTTTTGTGGTGCGCTACGGTATTGGGGTAAGGAGGGTTCAGATCTTGCCAGAATAGCTTCTCAGTGGGTAGTCCTTCATGGTCCATGGCAGAGAGGTCCAGAGCACACAGGTGGTAGGGGCTGAAGGGTAAGAAGCCAAACCATAGCTTGAACTCAGGTACGTACTGAGCTCTCCCATTAAAGGGCAGCATCCAATCCCCAACGTGACTCCATTCCTCCGAGGGCTTAAATCCTAGATATCGAGTAGAGTCAGGGTGTGCTGTCTCGAAGCTGTAGGTGCCAATGCCATGATCGCATGATATGTAGATGGTGGAACAGCCTCTGTCGTCGACCATGGTGGTGAAGGAGGTAACAGACGAGGGTACATACCCAGGTTGGTGAATAAAGGGAGGTGGTGGAAGAAGTCGCCAACGCCAGGGCGGCATTGACCTGCTCAATTCTCTGCGCATTGGCATCGGCTCAAGGACCTCGAAGCATTGACCAGCAGCATTCCCAGGGTACCTGTCCAGGATATACATGCTGTCGTCGTCGGCGCCTGGGTGCGTGATGGACATGCACATGGGTTGAAATCTCTTAGGCGCATTGAGGCGGCCCAGGCTGATCTGGGCATATTTGTCGGCGTCGTACAGATCAGCCTCGCCGATCGGATTGGCGTAGGCTATTCTGCCTTCGCTGGTGGCGCCGGGAGTGAAGAGCGCGAACATATCCATAGCAGTTGCAGGGAAGTTCATGTTTGGGCTCGGCAGCTGCAGCATCTCCATCGCTGGGAAAGATTCCTTCTTCTTGGCTGCTTCATCTGCTGCTTCGCGTGCAGCTGTTGCTGACCCGTAGAAGAAATTACATGGATCGATGCGGCACAGCGAATAAACACCTTGTGCCCAGTTCCGCGTCACCAGATTCACAAACCGCCTGTTCATCTTCGTCTCTACAACCCATAAAAAAACTGGACCTTTTCAGCCTCTCAAATAAAAGGAGAAAATAAGCAAATTGGCCAGAACGCAAAAATGGAGATTTTGACGAACAATACCTGAACTTTGTGATCAACAAGCCTTCGCGCTAGGTCTGTATGGGATTGGAACAAACCGGCGGTGTGGGTGGGGGTGTGGGTGTGGGTGTGGGTGGACCAGGGGTCGCACGACGATTGGGGGAGGCGGCGGAGTCTGGGATGAAAGTTAGGTTTTGCCGACTTGCACTTCGTTCTTATAAGGAAATTGCCGTTGATTGAAGAGACACATTGACAACACGTACTACGGAAGGAAAAAAAAAAGGCCCCCGCGTCTTCCTCCGGGGCGACTCGGGCGGCGACGCGCCGCCACCCTCCTTCCTCCCCTCCCCTCATTCGTCGCCACCCGAGGAGGTCGCTGGGCAAGCTCGAGCGGTCGCCGGTGACGGTGGCGGCGAGGATCTTGCCGTTCTGTGCTCTGCGCGGTGGGCTCCGGTTCCCGGGGCGGCGGTCCCGGCTGGTGAGGCGTCGGCGTCTAGGCGGCTGGAGCCAGACGCAGGTGGTGGTGTTCGGCGGCCTTGGTCACGTGGGTGACGGGGCGCCGGTGGGTGGAGGTCGCAGCGCCTGCTCTTCTCCAACTCCAGCCTCACATCTGATGGTACGGCACCTCCCCTCCCTGCTCCTTTTGTGGCCCACTCTTACCCGCCCCTCGTACGGCACGGCGACCTTCGTCGTCGTCGCCCGTGTTGGCGTGGTACCGGTGGCTTTGGTGAGGGTCCGGGGGAAACCCCTGGCCGGCTGGCCCGGCCCCGCGGCGGCGACGCCCAAGGGCGCCGCTTTCCTTCCTAGAGGCGCAGCTGTGGACTCTCCCTACCACCCCTGACCCCCTCCCGAGCGAAAGCTCAAAATCCGCTTTGGATTGGGCGGTGTCGTCGTTGTCAGCGTCGTGTTCTCCTTGGAGACACCATCTAGGAGGTTTTTGGTCTCAGGTGAGTGGTGCCTTTTGTTGGAAATAATCTAAACTAGAGTTGTAAAGTTTGGGTTAGTTGCCATAAGTGTGTGCGTGGGTGTCTGCTTGGAGTAGTACTTACCAGTACGTGGGTTAGTGAATTAGGAATAGTTGGTACGTGAGTTAGGAAGTACAAGTTCTAGTTGGAGTTAAAGTAGTATTACGTGTGAGTTTAGGATTCGTGTTTAGGTGGTGGCTGCGCCTATATAAGCAGCACTCATGGTTGATTGTAAGAGTACTCAATAACAAGAGAAACCAAGAAATAAAGAGGAAAATTAGAGGGCACGACACGTGCCCCTGGCAACAAGTTTTTTGTGCCGTGTGTTCGTCTAGTTCGTATGTGATCAATCTGTGGGCGAAACCCAACAATTGATATCAGAGCGAGGTCAAAGATTTGAAGCCACGCTTGCCCCGGGGAGGCGACCCGACTAGCGCCTCGGGGCGGGCGATCGTCGCTCGGCGGAGCAACACGGAGGAGACGACATGGAGCTGTCGTCGGTAAGGCGTTGGAAGTAGGCGATCGTTGGTGGGAGTTGTGGTGCCGAGACGCGGTACTAGAAAATCTTGTCAAGATCGTCACGCGAGGGAGTATGAAGAGTTCGTCAAGGTGTGCATATGAGTTATTGAAGATGCGTCCAAGAGCTTGTGGTCGTGAGTTTTCTGCGGCAGTTGCGTTACTGACGGAGAAAATTGTGTGGGGGAGCACGACGGATAAAAGGAAATTTGCGTCCTTGCGGTTCCGTTCGTGATCAAGTTCCAGCGAGTTCGTATATGGAAGTTGCGTTGCCCATATACGGCGAGTTGTGTTGCCGCTGGACCAGTCGAGTTGCCGCGAGATCGTGCGTCCGATCTTGGGCAAAGATAACAAGTTCTGGCGAGTGTTCATGTACGGAAAGATGCGTTGCGCGTACATGACAAGTTGTGTTGCCGCCGGATGTGAGGTGTTGTTCGGTAAGATGCGTCACCGACAAAAAGATAAAGATGTGAGATGAAGTGTGAAGTTGTGTCCAAGTGCTGTTCTGCGGGACGCTCATTGCAGCCGAAGCGCGTCACGGTTGAGGGACTCCAATGAGGTGTATCTCCAAGGGGCGAAGACGTGAGACGTCACGGTCGAGGTACTCCAGTGAGGTGTATCTCCAAGGGGCGAAGACGTGAGACGTCACGGTCGAGGTACTCCAGTGAGGTGTACCTCAAGGGGCGAAGACGTGTGCGAAGACAAGATGGCGGGTGGCTATCTACGTGTCTCAACGAGAAGGCGAAGACCAACGTGAAGATTAATGCGAACCGGTCAAGATGAGTTCCTGCATGCGGCTATGCGTTTAGTCCACATGTGGCACGCTAAGATGCGGCAGCGTGGGCTGGTAATCCAGAGGACGCGTTGAGTTGAGCCGTCGAGTTGTGAAGCTGCAATGAGTGAAGACTGAAGAAGGCATGAGGAGATGACAAGTTTAGATTAGGGGAAGAATGTTGGAAATAATCTAAACTAGAGTTGTAAAGTTTAGGTTAGTTGCCATAAGTGTGTGCGTGGGTGTCTGCTTGGAGTAGTACTTACCAGTACGTGGGTTAGTGAATTAGGAATAGTTGGTACGTGAGTTAGGAAGTACAAGTTCTAGTTGGAGTTAAACTAGTATTACGTGTGAGTTTAGGATTCGTGTTTAGGTGGTGGCTGCGCCTATATAAGCAGCACTCATGGTTGATTGTAAGAGTACTCAATAACAAGAGAAACCAAGAAATAAAGAGGAAAATTAGAGGGCACGACACGTGCCCCTGGCAACAAGTTTTTTGTGCCGTGTGTTCGTCTAGTTCGTATGTGATCAATCCGTGGGCGAAACCCAACACCTTTGGTGCGGTGCTGGCGGGCGGTGCTGTCTCCGGCGACGGTGGCGTTTGTTCTCTCTTGCAGGTCTGACATATGTCTGTGGTGGTGCACTCCGGCGCGGCGGTGTCCCTCTGCCCCAGCGGATCGACGCCCTCGATCCTGGGCGGAAAGGGATAGGGATCCCCTTCCTGGTGGCAGTGACTTGGTCGCTGTCCGGGCACCCTGTTCCTCACTGTGTTGTATGTCTTCGTGCTCGAGGGGCTGCTGCCATGGCGCAAGGCCTAGGTGTTGCTTGTCGCATTCGACTCCCCCGGCATCTTTCCCTCTTCTTTTGGGCGTTCGCCGGCAACAGTGGTGTAGCAGGCACGCTTATGTGGGAAGGTCGGTTGTTGGGCTCCCTTCGGGTGGTCGCGAGGCTGATTCCTCTCCTAGCTCTCGGGTGAGCGTCTCTTCTTGTCGTTGGTGCGGCGTCCTTCGAGCCAGGACGAGAGGGTAGGGGCCCTCTCCGACATTAGAGAAGGAAGGTGTCGCTTCTTCCCGCCCGACGGTGCAGTCACGTTCTCGAGCCTCTCCGCGACAGCCTTCGACTTCATCGACTTGGCTGTGCTGAGCCCCAAGTGGAGTGGACAACGACATCCGCGAGCTGTGCTTTTTGTGTCTTGTGGATGTGTGTTGCGTTGTAAGCTGCTCTACCAGCTACTTGTTCTGTAATTGCCGATGTAATACTTTGAGCTTTGTTAAGTCAAAGCTGGGCATTAGCCTTTTATCTAAAAAAAATTGCCGTTGATTTGGGCCGCCGCCCAACAATAATTCGCACAAAAGGGCCCAGCTGTACGCACCAACTAGCCACGAATGGGCTTGGCCCAGTATTAAATGGATTCTTGATTGTTTTTTAAAGAGCTATACATGCAGGCACGTTATTACGTGTAAATTGGTACAAAAACTTGTAAATTGGGTTGAATCTGTTTCCGGATAGGTTTTTTATTTTTCTGCCCTACTTCTCTTAGGCCACGCTTGGATGGTCGTTTTCGGTCCGTAATCGGCCGAAAAATCTACAGACGTGTCAAGGTCAGTATTATTTACGCTACGATCCCGTCGTATTTTTCCGGGGGTGGAAATATCCAGTGATCCTAGCGGGGCCTTGATTCTCCTCATTTGAAACCTACTTCCTTAGTTGTCCTCGCTTTTGCCCCACTTTGCACTTTAGAAGCTTGCAAAGCGGCCGAATGGCCGTTCCCGTTTGGTCAACCTCGTTTGACCATTAGTTGGCCTGAGGAGTGGGGCCGCACACCTCCTTTTGAATCGCCCCAACCCTGATCTGACCCCATGAATGGGCCCTCTAAAAATGCCGCGCCCGCCACCGTGCCCATTTAAATCGTCGCCGAGCCCGTCACCGTGCCCATTTGAACCATCGCCGAGCCCGCCACCTTGGCCGCAGGCGGCGCATCAATGCAGTGTTGAAAGTGCATGGTTGCCCCCATGTGTGGTTTTGGAAATTAATGACAATCTCTATGAACTAATGTTTGTATTGAGCTACTTGTAGGTGTGTCCATTTGCATTGCTTGATCTCCATTTGTTGGAGTCAAGGCTAAGGGAAGAAAATTATGTGTTGATCAAGGCTATGTGCATGTTGATCTTCACTCAAGTCCAAGTGAAGATATGCCGAAAAGTGCTTCTCCCATATTGGTGTATGGGGGAGCAACATGTGAATCTTCACCAAGCGAAGCGCAAACAAGAAAGGTGGTGCGTCTTGAGGAGATGAAGATCATCTTCATTGACCTCAAGTGGATTAACACGCAAGGCAAAGGTATGATCTTGATAGGTTTTCTATTTTACCGGTCTCATGATGTTAGTTGAGAGACCGGGTTATAGGATAGATAGCCGTACTATCAAGAGGGGCTCTCGACCGAGTATCCTGATCGTATTGTTCGTGGAAAGCTCAAACCTTTGCATCCTTGCTATCGTTTTTATTGGTTCTTATTTGGCTCTTATCGTGGTGTGGTCTTGGTGCTTGTCGTGCTTGTCATGACAAGGCTAAGTTCACCGAAAATGGTTTTCATATGCGTCTTCTATTGCAGTTTCGGTATTGGAGATTTTGCCGGTTCATCCGTGCGGAAGATTTATCTCTTCCACTTCTTTGCAAAATATCCATTGCTTGTTTGCCTTTTCCAAGGGTAGCTTTTGTCGTCCTCCCAACAAAATTGGTTTTACTTCCTTCGGACTTCATTTGCAAAAGATACGGCATTTCCGGTTTGCGAAATAGAGGTTGATCCTTCCCCTTTGGTTTTACAATATCTTGTTGGACTATGATGTTTATCTACACAATCTTGTTGTGCTCATTGTTACGATTCCAACGAGTCCAAGATTATCGAAAACGGAGTTCATTTGCAAAAGTTATGGGGTTCTTGTTTTACTGTTTGGATCTGGCCTGGAGATGGTCCGTAGTCTCCAGTCATACCAGAGTCTCCGGCACCAACGGACCCGGAGTCTCCGGTCCCCTGTTTTTCGCTGCCGAATGTCTTTTTGTGGTGCGCTACGGTATTGGGGTCCGGAGGTACCCCAGAGATGGTACGGAGTCTCCGGCCCACCGGAGTCTCCGACCCAAAGGACCCGGAATCTTCGGCCTCAAGCTTTTTCTCAGCCCTCTGCATCTTTGTGGTGCGGTACTGGATAGGGTTCCGGAGCATCCCCGGAGAGTGTCCGGAGTCTCCGGCCCTCTGGACCGTAATCTCCGGTCTACCCCGATGATCCAGCAAGTCCGGAGCCTGGCCGGAATCTCCGGCCCACTTACACCGGAGTCTCCGGCCTGCACAGGCTATAACGGCTAGTTTTTGGGGGAGGCTATAAATAGCCTCCTTCTTCCCCAAGAGCTGGTTGCTCACTTTCCCCCTCTCTCCTCCATTGTTGAAAATCTTGTGAGCTTGATTCCTCTCAATCCCTCTTATAATTCTTGCCCAAATTTAGGGATTCAAGAGAGGAGATCTAGATCTACCATTCCACCAATCCATTCCTCCTCTAAGTGAGGGGAACTTAGTGGATCTAGTTCATGGAGTTCTTTTGTGGTTCTCCTCTTTGTTCTTCCTCTTAAATCCCTCCATAGCATTAGTTGTTTTGGTTGGATTTTGGAGAGAAGGATTTGACCACTTAGTGTGGTCTTGCCTTTTGCGTTAGTTGCATCGGTTTGCTCTCCCCACGGTGATATGTGGGATCAAAGTTGAGAAGCTTGTTACTCTTGGGTGCATTGTGTTCCCAAGAGCTTGTGCCTCTTGGGTGCATTGTGTACCCTAGACGGTTGGTGTGCCGCGAAGACTTCAAGTTGTGAAGCTTCGGCAAGATTTGGGAGCCCCCAATTGAGTTGTGGGTGTGTGCCCCAAGAACGGTGTAAAGGGCTCCGGATTCCGCCTTGAAGGATTCCGATAGTGGAAGGTGAACCAAACCCTTGGGTGCGGTTCATCGGAGAATAAGGTGAGACCTTTGCGGCATCTTGAGTAGGCCTCTTGTGGCGAGCTCACACCCCTCTAATGATACATACTCCCTTAACAAGGAGGAACTCGGGAATACATCCTCGTTTCCGCGTGCCTCGGTTACTTCTATACCCTAGCTTTTTACTTATGCAATTTACATTGTGATAGCCTTCGTGCTTGAAGTTTTATATATTGCTATCACCTTGTTGTTATCTTGCTTAGCATAAGTTGTTGGTGCACATAGGTGAGCCTAGTATTTTAGGTTGTTGGCTTGTTAATTTAAACACATAGTTTTATTCCGCAATTAGCAAGCCTTAAACCGTAAAAGTTTTAATCGCCTATTCACCCACCCCCCTCTAGGCGACATCTCGGCATAGTTTGTTCTTTCAATTGGTATCAGAGCCTCGTCTCTCTTGTTTGGCTTTACCGTATAGAGAGTAAAGATGTCGTTTAGAGGATTAGTGCATGAACACACTTTTATATTCGATGGCACAAATTTTAATGTTTGGAAAACTCATATGCTTAGTCACTTACGGGTCTTGGACCCCAATATTGAGCGTATCTTAGATATAGGTTTTTCTCCTCCAAAGGATTACGAAAGTACGACTTTAGAGGATGAGAAAAACTTATATCTAGATGCTCTAGCTTCTAATGAGTTTTACAAATTTGTGAGTGTTATAGTTTTTGAGTCAATCATGCCTCTCCTGGACGCTCATGAGCTTTGGACCAAGCTTCAAGATAAATATGGAGTGTCCAACTCTATTGAGGATGATTGTTCTCCCTCCACCTCGTCTACCTCACCAAAATGTGGTAAGCCACAAACTAATGTGATGGTGAGTAGTGATAGGTTGTGCAATTTTGATAGTGAGCTCATTTTTGATGATCTTTTATCTCTATCTCATTGCAATGCTCTATCTGTTGACCTAAACACACATAGCACTATAAATGTCATACATGCTAGTGTTGATAGTCCGTGCATATCATCTAAAAATTGCTTGCATGAATCTAATGATGATGTGCTTGCTTTATCTTGTTGCCATGATAAAAATGCTTGTGTTCCCTCTAACTCTTGAATGAATAATAATGTAGAGGAAACCCGATTAGCTATGGAACAAGATGTGAACTTGAGTAGTTCAAAAACTAAGTGTTCTTCTTCATCAACCATGTTTTGCCTTATGGCAAAATCTTCTACTTGTGATGATAATGATAATAATGATGAAGAAGATGATGTGGATGATGATGATGAATCCTTTCATAAGAAAGGTATAATGGTTCTTAATGCCCTTTCTAAAAATAAAAATGCGCATGCTATCCTCTTTGAAATTATGGGAGCCCTTATTGAGCGTGGGCTTACTATTAAGGCTTTGGAAGCAAGCCTTGAAGAAAAGGGTAAGATCGAAAGAGATGATGCTATGGAAAAGGCATCGTTAGAAGATGCTCTTGAGAAAGAGCAAGAGACTCGAGCTTCTCTTCAGGAGAAACTAGAATCTATTGAGGAGTCTCATAATGAAATTATTGCTAAAATCATTAAAGAACGTGACCATGCTCATGCTAAATATAAAGTCACTAAAAAGGAAAATGCTAGCTTTAAGGAAGAGCTTGCCAAGTTTTCTTCTTCCATTCCTAATGTTAATGATGCTTGTGCTACTAACTCCTCTTCTTGTGAAGCATCCATTTTGAAGGAGAATGTTGAGCTAAGGGCTCAACTTGAGTTGCTAACTAGCAAGTATGGGAAGTTGGAAGAAATTCATAAAAAGCTATCTAGCTCAAATGATGATCTTCTAGCATCCTATGCTAGTCTAAAGTTATCCCATGAGGCTATCACTACCAAGGTAACATCTTGTGAGCCTCATGTGGATAATAGCACAACTTTAACTAAAAATGCTATATTGCCATGTGCTAGTCCTAGTAGTTCATCCACTCAAAATGTTGGTACCTCTTGTGATGAATTACTTGCTTTGCCTTGTTGTCATAACAATGAAGCTTCTACTTCCTCTAGTGCTTTTGTTGCTACACTAACCATGTAGAGGAAATAAAAGACCTCAAGGCCCAAGTTGCTTCTTTGAAGAAAGGCTTGGAAAAGCGTCATGAAGGGAAGAGTGCACTTGAAAACATGTTGAGTGTGAAACAATTCCCCAATGACAAGAGTGGACTTGGATTCAACTCCAACAACAAGAACAAGTCCAAGATTGATAAGAAGAAGGGCCAAGTACAAGTCAAGAATCCGGCCAAGGTCATTTGCTTCATGTTCGGGATTGCCCAATGAAGAAGAAGCCTCTTAGTGAGAAGCAACTAGGGAAGCGGCCTTTTGTTCAATCTCATGCTCAACCACGAGTTGAACAACGGCCACCTCCTAACAAGACTCAAGTCAATGCTCCTCAAGTTGAGGAGCCTATTAAGAAGAAAGAGAAGAGTTGATGTTGCTACCTTTGCCGTGGCAAGGGTCACTTTGCTTCTTCATGCACCATCGGTACCCAATCCAACCCCATCTTAATTGATGATGTTTATTCACTTAGAAAGGATAGGGTTGGCACTGTGTTTGCCAAGTATGTGGGAACTCAATGTGGTGTCAAGAAAAGAACCATTTGGGTTGCCAAGCCTATTGTGACTAACCTCTTAGGACCCAGCTTGGTTGGGGACCAACAAGCTTCATCTTGATCAATAGGTGAGTTGGAGGACATTGGAGACTTGGCTATCATTTGAAGAATTAAGGGATCTTCATGGTTATATTTCATCAAGCCAAGTTAATTGGATTATCACATATCTATCTCATATCCATTGTGCCTCCTTGCGGTAACTTTTATTTAATTCATATATACATTGAAAGTTGCTTGCTCCCTTGCATGTGTTAGTTTTGTTCCTAGCATGTGCTCGTATATGATATGATTCTTTCCTACTTGTCTTGTTATTCAAGGTTGTGTATGATAGTTGTGTATCATGTATGTGTAACTTGTGTGTTGAGCTTTATTGGATTTTGTGTGGATTTCATTCGGCTCTTTGAGATATTAATGGACTATCCCATTTTGGGGGAGTGATGTGCTTTGTGCACTTCACAAACCTAAAAATGTGTGTACATGAGGCACACCACCTAGTATTGACATTTCAATATTATCTAGTTACTATGTGGTATGTCATATTCATGAGAAATTCAAATTCTAAATATCCATTAATTTCTCTAGTTGGTTTTATTTGCCTCTTGCTTAGATAAAATGAATCATCACATTATGGGGGAGTAATAAGCTATGTGCATATTACAATCTCACAAAATGTGAACATTTGAGGTTTGCCACTTAGAGTTGATATTGCAAATTATCTTATTCCTATGTGGCATGTTTTGCTCGAACAAGTTCCAATTTTCCTTTTGGTTATCTTTTGGCTCTTGTTTGCGTGAGTTTGCTTGGTTTGTTTTTTTCTCTAATATGCATTTCCATATATTATTTGAGAAACCATTTGTTTCATTTTATTCTAACCATGGCTTAACCGGTTGGTTCGAATAGTTGAAACTATCAACAAACCTTTTTCAAAATATCGTGTTTTATTTCTTATCTCTTTCCATATGCTTGTTTGTGGTGAAGTTTGTCTTGAACATCATTCATATATACCACCGAGAAATATCTCTATATACTCCTTGTCCATGACAAGTGATACTAGTAATTGTGGTGGATTTTGTAGACCATCTTCACATTGGCTCTTACGTTGATTTGTCTTATTTATTGCCAAGAGTATTTATTTTGACTCCATTTACCTTCCTTGCCTCTTGCATGGATCCTAATTTTTCAATCGGTAGTGTTTAGTGTTGTAAATAAAATGTGGATAGTAATGATCCCTTGTGCGTGCATTTTGTATTCAAATGCAAATATGCAAGATAATGCATTAATCTTGGGGGAGCATTCCTTTTTATTTATAACACTATCCTATCTATCAATATTTGATCCTTTCAATTGACATTTGATTCTTTATCTTATGTTTTGGTATCTTCAATTGGTATTAATTTGGATTTAATATCTCCTCCATAGATATTTGTTTCAATTGATATTTATTGTGGGAGTTTTGATACCTTATTGCTTTATTTTACTTTACTTGATTCCGGTCAAGTATTATCCTCTTCTTGGTATCTTTTCTCCTAGTGGTATCTTATTTTCAATTGGTGTCTTATCAATCATGTGTTGTTTTGATTTGATTCCTATTGATATCTCACTTCATGTGTTGATGTGTTTTGGAATCAATCATATGTTGATTTGATTTTTCCTCAATCATGGGTTGATTTGGATTTTGATATAATTTGGACAACTTTTTTGTGTCACACTTTGGTGTGCTCTCTTCTTGGTTTACTTGGTGTTTTTTTTTTCCAAATTGTATCTCTCTTGATTCTCGTAAGTCTATGCATGCATATTTACTAATATATATATTATATGGCATGCTTGTCTTTCTAGTTCCAATATATATATGGGATACTCCACCGAATCCTAAATCGGCTAAGATGTGCATGAAATTCAATTTCATATCTATATGCACATATTTATGTGGAGTGTTTCCTATGTATTGTAGTGTATCTAACTACTATGGGACCCAATGAGTTTGGGAACCATTTTGTCCTTAAATTTTGTTTTAGGTACAATGGAGATGCATTGGATGCTTGCCTCATTCATAAGGAAGGTGTTCTCACCAAGTGACTATCGGAGTCAAGCTTTGATGATGATCAAACTCTCATCTTCTTCATCATCAATGTATCTCGGTAACAAGTATCTATCCCATGCATACTTTTCTAGTCTCAACCTTGTGTAGGTTGCTTCTTGGCATGAAAGCTTTTATGTGCAATTGTTGCGGTTTTGGCTTATTTCCTTCACTTGGTATATCTTTGTGATATTTGTGATCAAATTGCAAAAACCTTTCTTCAATTGGTTTTATTTGGTCGTGATACTTGTTGCCTATCTCAAAGCATCTTCACTATCTCTTGTTCCCTTTGTGATATGTGTGATGTCTTTGAAGTGTTTGAAGTTCATTTATATACAATGAGATAAATTTGAGCTATGTGCTATGCTTTTAAGCGACAATCTCGTTTGTATATTTATGACTTCCTTTTGGATACATGGTCTCGTCCTCTTCGACCATTTCATATGTGCAAGTTTCTTTGTTGATGTATATCGTCAATGATTTGTCTACTTAGAAACCTATACATATGAGAGAGGTCACCTTTTAGTTGGTATCCTATTTCTTTCGAGCCACCTTGTTTTTCTTCTATAATTCTTTGGTGGCTCCAAATTTGTCTCATGAGTGCTTGACTTATTTTTATTGGTATCTTTGCACACTCATGTATTTGTAGATGATCTTTTACCTCATGCTTACCATGGTGAGCATGTTGATTCATATTGGTTAAATGCTCTCACTAGCTTTTGGCATTTTCAATTGGGTTTAGTTTCCAATTGGTATCCCTAAGCTTGTGAACATACCCTTTTAAAGATCTTCTTTTTATCTCGGTTGGGCCTATCTTATGTTGATTTTTTGAAAATTGGTATCTCCTTATGGCTCAACCATATCTTTGGTGCAAGTGCTATGATTTGCTATTGCTTTATGCACACTTGCACTTGTTGCGTGTTCTAGATGATTTTGGGGGAGCGAGGATTCCATATGTGTGCACTCCTCAATAGTGCATGAACATTGGGGAGCTTCTTCATTTTTTATTTAGATCTCTCTCTTTGGATCTTTTTGATTGCTTTTCTCCTTTGTGGAGATGTTTAGAATGATTTCATCTTTTTGCAATCTTTGGATCCTCAATATAGTTTGATTCCCTCTAATTATTCGTCAATGAATATGTGCATTTGATTTCACTCATATCTTGAGAAATGCACACTTTATGGAGGAACTCAGATTATATTGGCTCTCTAAATTTTTCTTCCCATTTCGACAATCGATGCCAATGGGGGAGAAGTTTAGAGGGTTTAAGGGAATTTGGGTCTTATGCTTTTGTTGCATTTGCCTTCAATGCACTTGCATCCTTGCTTGTTTCTCTTGCAAGGATGCTCTATTCATTATATAAACCTTCCTAATAAGGAATTGTCATCAATTACCAAAATGGGGGAGATTGAAAGTGCATGGTTGCCCCCATGTGTGGTTTTGGTAATTATTGACAATCTCTATGGACTAATGTTTGTATTGAGCTACTTGTAGGTGTGTCCATTTGCATTACTTGATCTCCATTTGTTGGAGTCAAGGCTAAGGGAAGAAAATTATGTGTTGATCAAGGCTATGTGCGTGTTGATCTTCACTCAAGTCCAAGTGAAGATATGCCGAAGAGTGCTTCTCCCATATTGGTGTATGGGGGAGCAACATGTGAATCTTCACCAAGCGAAGCGCAAACAAGAAAGGTGATGCGTCTTGAGGAGATGAAGATCGTCTTCATCAACCTCAAGTGGATTAATGTGCAAGTCAAAGGTATGATCTTCATAGGTTTTCTATTTTACCGGTCTCATGATGTTAGTTGAGAGACCGGGTTATAGGATAGATAGCCGTACTATCAAGAGGGGCTCTCAACCGAGTATCTTGATCGTATCGTTCGTGGAGAGCTCAAACCTTTACATCCTTGCTATCATCTTTATTGGTTCTTATTTGGCTCTTATCGTGGTGTGGTCTTGGTGCTTGTCGTGCTTGTCATGACAAGGCTAAGTTCACCGAAAACAGTTTTCATTTGCGTCTTCTATTGCGGTTTCGGTATTGGAGATTTTGCCGGTTCATCCATGCGGAAGATTTATCTCTTCCACTTCTTTGCAAAATCTCCATTGCTTGTTTGCCTTTTCCAAGGGTAGCTTTTGTCGTCCTCCCAACAAAATTGGTTTTACTTCCTTCGGACTTCATTTGCAAAAGATACGGCATTTTCGGTTTGCGAAATAGAGGTTGATCCTTTCCCCTTTGGTTTTTACAATATCTTGTTTGACTATGATGTTTCTCTGTATAATATTGTTGTGCTCATTGTGACGATTCCAACGAGTCCAAGATTATCGAAAACAGAGTTCATTTGCAAAAGTTATGGGGTTCTGCTTTTACTGTTTGGATCTGGCCTAGAGATGGTCCGGAGTCTCCGGTCCCCTGTTTTTCGCTGCCAAATATCTTTTTGTGGTGCGCTACGGTATTGGGGTAAGGAGGGTTCAGATCTTGCCAGAATAGCTTCTCAGTGGGTAGTCCTTCATGGTCCATGGCAGAGAGGTCCAGAGCACACAGGTGGTAGGGGCTGAAGGGTAAGAAGCCAAACCATAGCTTGAACTCAGGTACGTACTGAGCTCTCCCATTAAGGGCAGCATCCAATCCCCAACGTGACTCCATTCCTCCGAGGGCTTCAATCCTAGATATCGAGTAGAGTCAGGGTGTGCTGTCTCAGCTGTAGGTGCCAATGCCATGATCGCATGATATGTAGATGGTGGAACAGCCTCTGTCGTCGACCATGGTGGTGAAGGAGGTAACAGACGAGGGTACATACCCAGGTTGGTGAATAAAGGGAGGTGGTGGAAGAAGTCGCCAACGCCAGGGCGGCATTGACCTGCTCAATTCTCTGCGCATTGGCATCGGCTCAAGGACCTCGAAGCATTGACCAGCAGCATTCCCAGGGTACCTGTCCAGGATATACATGCTGTCGTCGTCGGCGCCTGGGTGCGTGATGGACATGCACATGGGTTGAAATCTCTTAGGCGCATTGAGGCGGCCCAGGCTGATCTGGGCATATTTGTCGGCGTCGTACAGATCGGCCTCGCCGATCGAATTTGCGTAGGCGATTCTGCCTTCGCTGGTGGCGCAGGGAGTGAAGAGCGCGAACATATCCATAGCAGTTGCAGGGAAGTTCATGTTTGGGCTCGGCAGCTGCAGCATCTCCATCGCTGGGAAAGATTCCTTCTTCTTGGCTGCTTCATCTGCTGCTTCGCGTGCAGCTGTTGCTGACCCGTAGAAGAAATTACATGGATCGATGCGGCACAGCGAATAAACACCTTGTGCCCAGTTCCGCGTCACCAGATTCACAAACCGCCTGTTCATCTTCGTCTCTACAACCCATAAAAAAACTGGACCTTTTCAGCCTCTCAAATAAAAGGAGAAAATAAGCAAATTGGCCAGAACGCAAAAATGGAGATTTTGACGAACAATACCTGAACTTTGTGATCAACAAGCCTTCGCGCTAGGTCTGTATGGGATTGGAACAAACCGGCGGTGTGGGTGGGGGTGTGGGTGTGGGTGTGGGTGGACCAGGGGTCGCACGACGATTGGGGGAGGCGGCGGAGTCTGGGATGAAAGTTAGGTTTTGCCGACTTGCACTTCGTTCTTATAAGGAAATTGCCGTTGATTGAAGAGACACATTGACAGCACGTACTACGGAAGGAAAAAAAAAGGCCCCCGCGTCGTCCTCCGGGGCGACTCGGGCGGCGACGCGCCGCCACCCTCCTTCCTCCCCTCCCCTCATTCGTCGCCACCCGAGGAGGTCGCTGGGCAAGCTCGAGCGGTCGCCGGTGACGGTGGCGGCGAGGATCTTGCCGTTCTGTGCTCTGCGCGGTGGGCTCCGGTTCCCGGGGCGGCGGTCCCGGCTGGTGAGGCGTCGGCGTCTAGGCGGCTGGAGCCAGACGCAGGTGGTGGTGTTCGGCGGCCTTGGTCACGTGGGTGACGGGGCGCCGATGGGTGGAGGTCGCAGCGCCTGCTCTTCTCCAACTCCAGCCTCACATCTGATGGTACGGCACCTCCCCTCCCTGCTCCTTTTGTGGCCCACTCTTACCCGCCCCTCGTATGGCACGGCGACCTTCGTCGTCGTCGCCCGTGTTGGCGTGGTACCGGTGGCTTTGGTGAGGGTCGGGGGAACCCCTGGCCGGCTGGCCCGGCCCCGCGGCGGCGACGCCCAAGGGCGCCGCTTTCCTTCCTAGAGGCGCAACTGGGACTCTCCCTACCACCCCCGACCCCCTCCCGAGCGAAAGCTCAAAATCCGCTCTGGATTGGGCGGTGTCGTCGTTGTCAGCGTCGTGTTCTCCTTGGAGACACCATCTAGGAGGTTTTTGGTCTCAGGTGAGTGGTGCCTTTTGTTGGAAATAATCTAAACTAGAGTTTAAAGTTTGGGTTAGTTGCCATAAGTGTGTGCGTGGGTGTCTGCTTGGAGTAGTACTTACCAGTACGTGGGTTAGTGAATTAGGAATAGTTGGTACGTGAGTTAGGAAGTACAAGTTCTAGTTGGAGTTAAAGTAGTATTACGTGTGAGTTTAGGATTCGTGTTTAGGTGGTGGCTGCGCCTATATAAGCAGCACTCATGGTTGATTGTAAGAGTACTCAATAACAAGAGAAACCAAGAAATAAAGAGGAAAATTAGAGGGCACGACACGTGCCCCTGGCAACAAGTTTTTTGTGCCGTGTGTTCGTCTAGTTCGTATGTGATCAATCTGTGGGCGAAACCCAACAATTGATATCAGAGCGAGGTCAAAGATTTGAAGCCACGCTTGCCCCGGGGAGGCGACCCGACTAGCGCCTCGGGGCGGGCGATCGTCGCTCGGCGGAGCAACACGGAGGAGACGACATGGAGCTGTCGTCGGTAAGGCGTTGGAAGTAGGCGATCGTTGGTGGGAGTTGTGGTGCCGAGACGCGGTACTAGAAAATCTTGTCAAGATCGTCACGCGAGGGAGTATGAAGAGTTCGTCAAGGTGTGCATATGAGTTATTGAAGATGCGTCCAAGAGCTTGTGGTCGTGAGTTTTCTGCGGCAGTTGCGTTACTGACGGAGAAAATTGTGTGGGGGAGCACGACGGATAAAAGGAAATTGCGTCCTTGCGGTTCCGTTCGTGATCAAGTTCCAGCGAGTTCGTATATGGAAGTTGCGTTGCCCATATACGGCGAGTTGTGTTGCGCTGTGGACAAGTCGAGTTGCCGACGAGATCGTGCGTCCGATCTTGGGCAAAGATAACAAGTTCTGGGGTCGAGTGTTCATGTACGGAAAAGATGCGATTGCGCGTACATGACAAGTTGTGTTGCCGCCGGATGTGAGGCGTTGTTCGGTAAGATGCGACACCGACAAAAAGATAACGATGTGAGATGAAGTGTGAAAGTTGTGTCCAAGTGCTGGTCTGTGGGAGGTTCGTTGCTGCTGAAGCGTGTCACGGTTGAGGGACTCCAATGAGGTGTATCTCCAAGGGGCGAAGACGTGAGACGTCACGGTCGAGGTACTCCAGTGAGGTGTATCTCCAAGGGGCGAAGACGTGAGACGTCACGGTCGAGGTACTCCAGTGAGGTGTACCTCAAGGGGCGAAGACGTGTGCGAAGACAAGATGGCGGGTGGCTATCTACGTGTCTCAACGAGAAGGCGAAGACCAACGTGAAGATTAATGCGAACCGGTCAAGATGAGTTCCTGCATGCGGCTATGCGTTTAGTCCACATGTGGCACGCTAAGATGCGGCAGCGTGGGCTGGTAATCCAGAGGACGCGTTGAGTTGAGCCGTCGAGTTGTGAAGCTGCAATGAGTGAAGACTGAAGAAGGCATGAGGAGATGACAAGTTTAGATTAGGGGAAGAATGTTGGAAATAATCTAAACTAGAGTTGTAAAGTTTAGGTTAGTTGCCATAAGTGTGTGCGTGGGTGTCTGCTTGGAGTAGTACTTACCAGTACGTGGGTTAGTGAATTAGGAATAGTTGGTACGTGAGTTAGGAAGTACAAGTTCTAGTTGGAGTTAAACTAGTATTACGTGTGAGTTTAGGATTCGTGTTTAGGTGGTGGCTGCGCCTATATAAGCAGCACCCATGGTTGATTGTAAGAGTACTCAATAACAAGAGAAACCAAGAAATAAAGAGGAAAATTAGAGGGCACGACACGTGCCCCTGGCAACAAGTTTTTTGTGCCGTGTGTTCGTCTAGTTCGTATGTGATCAATCCGTGGGCGAAACCCAACACCTTTGGTGCGGTGCTGGCGGGCGGTGCTGTCTCCGGCGACGGTGGCGTTTGTTCTCTCTTGCAGGTCTGACATATGTCTGTGGTGGTGCACTCCGGCGCGGCGGTGTCCCTCTGCCCCAGCGGGTCGACGCCCTCGATCCTGGGCGGAAAGGGATAGGGATCCCCTTCCTGGTGGCAGTGACTTGGTCGCTGTCCGGGCACCCTGTTCCTCACTGTGTTGTATGTCTTCGTGCTCGAGGGGCTGCTGCCATGGCGCAAGGCCTAGGTGTTGCTTGTCGCATTCGACTCCCCCGGCATCTTTCCCTCTTCTTTTGGGCGTTCGCCGGCAACAGTGGTGTAGCAGGCACGCTTATGTGGGAAGGTCGGTTGTTGGGCTCCCTTCGGGTGGTCGCGAGGCTGATTCCTCTCCTAGCTCTCGGGTGAGCGTCTCTTCTTGTCGTCGGTGCGGCGTCCTTCGAGCCAGGACGAGAGGGTAGGGCCCTCTCCGACATTAGAGAAGGAAGGTGTCGCTTCTTCCCGCCCGAAGGTGCAGTCACGTTCTCAAGCCTCTCCGTGACAGCCTTCGGCTTCATCGACTTGGCTGTGCTGAGCCCCAAGTGGAGTGGGCAACGACAGCCGCGAGCTGTACTTTTTGTGTGTTGTGGATGTGTGTTGCGTTGTAAGCTACTCTACCAGCTACTTGTTCTGTAATTGTCGATGTAAACTTTGAGCTTTGTTAAGTCAAAGCTGGGCATTAGCCTTTTATCTAAAAAAAATTGCCGTTGATTTGGGCCGCCGCCCAACAATAATTCGCACAAAAGGGCCCAGCTGTACGCACCAACTAGCCACGAATGGGCTTGGCCCAGTATTAAATGGATTCTTGATTGTTTTTAAAGAGCTATACATGCAGGCACGTTATTACGTGTAAATTGGTACAAAAACTTGTAAATTGGGTTGAATCTGTTCCGGATAGGTTTTTTATTTTTCTGCCCTACTTCTCTTAGGCCACGCTTGGATGGTCGTTTTCGGTCTGTAATCGGCCGAAAAATCTACAGACGTGTCAAGGTCAGTATTATTTACGCTACGATCCCGTCGTATTTTTCCAGGGGTGGAAATATCCAGTGATCCTAGCGGGGCCTTGATTCTCCTCATTTGAAACCTACTTCCTTAGTTGTCCTCGCTTTTGCCCCACTTTGCACTTTAGAAGCTTGCAAAGCGGCCGAATGGCCGTTCCCNCATTTTTCATAGCAGATTTGTCTTTTTTGTTTCTCAATGTTCATTTTAAATTTGTGGCTGAAATTTTTGGAGGTAGTAGAAATAATATCTTGTGAACAATCACATTTTTTCGTAGATTTTTTTGAAACTTTTAAAATTTGTTTTTTCAACAGAAATTGCCGTTGATTTGGGCCGCCGCCCAACAATAATTCGCACAAAAGGGCCCAGCTGTACGCACCAACTAGCCACGAATGGGCTCGGCCCAATATTAAATGGATTCTTGATTGTTTTTTAAGGAGCTATACATGCAGGCACGTTATTACGTGTAAATTGATACAACAACTTGTAAATTGGGTTGAATCGGTTTCCGGATAGGTTTTTTATTTTTCTGCCATACTTCTCTTAGGCCGTGTTTGGATGGTCGTTTTCGGTCCGTAATCGGCCGGGAAAATCTACAGACGTGTCAAGGTCTGTATTATTTACGCTACGATCCCGTCATATTTTTTCGGGGGTGGAAATATCCAGCGATCCAAGTGGGGCCTTGATTCTCCTCGTTTGAAACTTACTTCCTTAAATGTCCTCGCTTTTGCCCCACTTTGCACTTTAGAAGCTTGCAAAGCGGCCGAATGGCCGTTCCCATTTGGTCAACCTCGTTTGACCGTTAGTTGGCCTGAGGAGTGGGGCCGCACACCTCCTTTTGAATCGCCCCGACCCTGATCTGACCCCACGAATGGGCCCTCTAAAAATGCCGCGCCCGCCACCGTGCCCATTTAAATTGTCGCCGAGCCCGCCACCGTGCCCATTTGAACCGTCCCCGAGCCCGCCACCTTGGCCGCAGGCGGCGCATCAATGCAGCGTGCCGAGTGATTCAGCGAGGCGCGGTTATCCAGGCAGTGCGGCGATTGAGCGTCTAGTCGAAGCGGCGCCCCGCCCTACGAGGTGGACGACGCAGTAAAGCCCACGCGGCGCTCATGTGTTGGCGTTAATGGCGCACCACCGACGCTTTAAAATTTCACCACCGGCGCTTTAAAATGTCACCACCGGCGCTCTCGTCTCCCATACACACATTCATGTCTGGCCACCGCGGTGCCGGTGCTGCTGTGAATGACGTCCATGGCGCGTTGTGAACGCCGCAACCAGGCACGACGTGTTCAGAGGCTCGAGCAGGAGGCGGCCCGGGCTAGAGCGTCGCCGCCTACGCCTCCACCCCCGCCGCCCCCGTTCGACGCGCCTGGCGGTCGTCATCTGATGATAGTGTAGGAGGCGCAGCACAACCTGCGCAACAACCTCCTGGTGCCGGCCGGCTAGGTGCCCAACATCGTCAACGGCCCGGTGGCACCGCCTCTCACCGGGCAGGTGCGGCTCGACTACGTCCAAACGGTGTGGCAGGCCGAGAGGTGGCTCAGGCCATGACGGAGGAGGACTAGTTGACATATTTCTTGTAGTGCGAGGTGGCTCAGGCCATGACGGAGGAGGACAACCGCCGCCTTCCGCAGTTCAACCCGTCGGCGCCCTACCTGGACGCCGAGGTGGAGGCCGAGTACAAATATGCGCCGCCACAGGTTCTTCGCTACCTCCGCCGACGTCGAGCCTGAGCTACCTCTTCCTCCAGCTCCTACTACGCCGGTCATTGATATCGATTCCCTCTAGAATGAAGGCCTTGAAGATTGGTCCAGGAAAGCTTTCTCCACGGCGTACGTCGATCATTGATATCGATGTTGGAAATGGCCGGAGAGCTTGTCGTCGGCCTCGGCGTCGTGGGTGAGCGGTCCTCGCTGCCCGGGCTCGGCTGGAGCATCTCCATTAAGCATTGGGCTTAGTACATGGATTACTAGTGATGTTTAGCTAGGTGAACTCCGACCGGAGTGTCGCAAATAGCTCTTGCCCGGGCTCATGGAGTGAGCTGGCTCCGCCACTGCGAAGGCACGTAGTGCATCGTTGAAGGCCCCGTAGTTCTGGCTTTATTGTTTAGTTTGTTGAATCAAGTGTATCCAAATTTATATTTTGTTGAGTAAAGTTTTATCCAAATTTTGAGAAAATTGGACCGGTCCAGCCGTTTGGGTGAGCCGGCATGGGAGGCACCCAGAAATTAGTGCCGTTTGGGAGATGCTCTTACATCATCATTTTCAAGATTTAAGCTTTACAAATATAGCAAATATCAATACAAATCTCTCTATTCATAATCGCCGCTGCTTTGGTAGATCGATGGCGCTCTCCATGCGCGGCGGTGGCGGGCGCGGAGGCCGCGCCGGTCGCGGCTGTGGCGGGCGCAGAGGAGGTAGCGGCGGGCGCGAAGGTCGCGACGGAGGACGTGCGCCTACGAGCGAGACGGAGGAGGCCCACTGACGTCGCTCGAAGGGAGCGAGCAAGCGTGTCCGTCTTCGAGGGCGCAGGTGGTTCGGGCTGATCCCTCGAGGCCACCCTTGGGCGGAGCCCACACCATGGCGCACCCACGACATGGAGGCTGGCAGCACCCGCGCGGTGCCAGCGCTACCGCTCACCCACGACTCGGAGGCGGGCAGCTCCCGCGCGATGCGAGCACCGCCGCTCACCCACGACTCGGAGGCGGGCAGCTCCCGTGCGATGTGAGCGCCGAGGTGTCGGATGATAAGCGGGACGAGGATGTTGTGGTCACCATCACCGTGGGCTGCGGCCGAACCGGGAAGTGCCGCTGGGGCGTTCTACTCGAGCATGTGCTCTAGCCTTGAAGCGGGCGGACGACGCCGACAACGAGCTGCAAGTCGGTACGACAGCTATGGAGGAAGGCGCTTGTCGATGGTGTAAACCGACGGTGAAGATACGGGACTATGTACGCGCGGGGCATCGTCGATGTGGGTTAGTGGACGAACGACACGGGAGACAAGATTTATACAGCTTCGGGACCCGGGAAACATCATCTGGTAATATCCCTACGTGCTGTTTGTGGCTAGGTCTTATTCCTCTCATGGTGGAAGTCGGGTGTTGAGGCTCTAAGTCCTCTGTTTCCTTTATGTTCTGAGCGTCGGGCTTGTTCCCTCTAGCTCGGTGTGGTTCTCCTTGGCCTGTCGGGCTTTGTCCCTCTATCTAAGTCGTGCCCTCTTGGGGCGCCTTGCTCCTCCTTATAAAGGTGGAAGAGGCCGGCTTACATGTCGAGTCCTAGTTGGATACAAACTCTTCTCTTCTTCTATTACAAGTTGGGCAAGGTGAGTCCTTATCCTACTCTGATTGTGGAGTTGGCCTCTAGGGCTCCCCCCTGATGGACCACGTTCCGACTCCTTGCAGGTACCCGTGTCCCATATCCACGACAGTAGCCCCCGAGCTTTCGGGTGATTCGCGGAGTCATGCGGAAGGTCTTGATTTGTTGAAGATGTTGTCTTCATGGGACACGGAGTCCGTGTCGGGTTGTTTGCCGGCTTGTAGACGTCGATGATGCTGCGGCACCCAACGCTGCATTTGCCGGGTTGTCGAGGTAGACTTGCCGGGTTGTCGATGTAAATGTTGCCGGGTTGTCGATGTAGACATTGCCGAGTTGTTGGCGTAGACGTCGCCGGGTCATTTGGCATAGATGTTTGTCTATGCCGGCTTCGCCTGCTGGCTTGTTTTTTTAACGAGTCTTCATTTTTTTTCCGAGTCCTTTTGACGAGCAGCTTCTCTTTGCTCGAGCTTGTTTACACCGGTATATGTAGCTCCCAAGCGCCAAGTTGTTAACTTGTGACAGCTTGGAGCTTGTATTCATAACTTAAAATGATCTAGCTCCCCGAGTGCCGGGTCGTTTGCCTACGACGACTCGGGACTCCTTGATGTATAAATCATTTTCTTGAGTTTTGAACGGTGTAGCCCCCCGAGTGCCGGGTTGTTTGCCTGCAGCAACTTGGGACTCCTTTTGTGGTACCTGAAATAAAACTTGTGTATGCATTACACTGTTCGTGATGTATGAAAAAATTAAAATAGACGTCACAACGATTTGCTTTATTTGTGTTCAAATAATTAATCGTTCGACTCGACTAAGTAGCCTTCCGCGGTGATTTTTTTCATGCAAATATGATTTGCTCTTTCGACAAAGGCCTCTGTGCTTCAGAGTTGATCGGCACTGTTCATACGCACTACTTGGTCAACCGCATTTCGCATCTTGCCTTAGTAAAGAAACGAACGTCAAATTAATAACCCTCGAAATTGACTCAAAGGTGGCGGATTTATTTAATTTAATTGACTGAAAAATAAATATGAAATTTAAATAAAAAGATGACTTAGCTGTTTGAAGTGTGTCCGCGAACCATCGAGGTCGACTCGTCGAAGGCGAGGTCATCCGAGTCCTCCTGACAGTAGCCCCCGAGCTTTCGGGTGACTCGCAGAGTCATGCGGAAGGTCTTGATTTGTTGTAGATGTTGTCTTCTTGGGACACGGAGTCCGTGCCGACTTGTTTTCCGGCTTGTTGATGTAGTGCTTTCCGAGTCGTAGACGTCGATGATGTCGCGGCACCCGGCTCAGCATTTGCCGAGTTGTCGATGTAGACGTTCCCGAGTCATCGATGTAGACGTTTCCGAGTTGTTGGCGCAGACGTTCCCAAGTTGTTGGCGTAGATGTTGACGGCTTCGCCTGTCGGCTCATTTTTTTTAACTTGTCTTCATTTTTTTCCGAGTCCTTTCGACGAGCTGCTTGTCTTTGCTCGAGCTTGTTTACACCGATATATGTGTAGCCCCCAAGCGCCGAGTTGTTAACTTGTGACGGCTTGGGACTTCTTGATGTATAACTTCTGTTCTCGAGCTTTGAACGGTGTAGCCCCCGAGTGCCGGGTTGTTTGCCTGCAGCAACTCAGAACTCCTTGTGAGGTACCTGAAATAAAACTTGTGTATGAAATACATTGTTCGTGATGTATGAAAAGAATTAAAATAGATATCACAACGATTTGCTTTACTTTGTGTTCCAATGATTAATCGTTCGACTCGACTAAGTAGGCTTTCGCGGCGACTTTTTTCATGCAAATATGATTTGCTCTCTCGACAAAGGCCTCTATGCTTCAGAGTCGATCGGCATTGTTCATACGCGCTACTTGGTCTATTGCGTTTCGCATCTGACTTAGTAAAGAAACGAACGTCAATTTATTTCGCCTGAGCCAGGATACCTATGTTTGGACTGCACTCATGGCACTTAGTATTTTTTGGCAAACTTACGACTCAAGTTAATTTTAGAAGAATTAATAGCCTCCGAGATTGGCTCAAGGGTGATGAATTTATTTATTGACTAAATAAATAAAATACAAAATTTAAATAAAAAGACGACTTAGCTTGTTTATTTTCCGTAGCCGTTGACGACGAGTAGACGATAATCAACATGGATGGAGCTGGCCGGCTTCTTTTTCTTTGATTAGCTCGTCCGAGTTCTAGCAGTACTCGGTTTCTTTTCTTCTGTCACGTACTCACGTTGAGATATGGTACGTGAGCTCTCTTTAATCTCGCACACGGAACGCTAACTTCTTTTCTTTCTCTTCTGTTCCGACTTGAACCAGGCAATACAACATGTATGCTGCTCCTCCTGGCTATTTTTTTCTTCTTCACGTGAGATTTGATGCAACGATCGGTAGCTAGCTACCTGATCGCTCCTTTTTTTTTCGGTAAATCTAATCAGAAGCAGCTTCTGATTAGCGTAAGTCGACGCGGACGCGACTCACATTCCTCGCACACGCACGCGCACGCGCAGCCGCCCTCCTCCTGCTCCTCCCCGACCAGAGCGCGCGCCATCGCCCACGGTTGCGCCTTGCGCCTCTCCACCCGCCGCTCTCCTCCTCGTCAGTCACCGCTCCGCGCCGCCAGCTCCTCGCCCGCGCCCGTGCCACCGGCTCCGCCCCGCGCTGCCAGTACCTCGCCGTCGTCGATCCCATCCCCATCGTCTCCTCCCTCCGCCGCCAACACTCCGCCTCCTCAAGCTCAGCCCCGGCCGATGGGCAGGAGCTCGCCCGCCAAGGCCGTCCTCGTCCCCGACCTCGACGCCCGCACCCCGAGCGAACCCAAAGGAAGCCGTGCCTAAGTCCCGCACGCCGAGAGAACTCGAAGGAAGTCGTGCCTAAGGGCCCGCTCCGCCTCCAGCCCTCCACAGTACCTCACCGGCTCGACGCCATCCTCACGGAGTCACGGTCGGCCAGGGCCCCCGCCGCATCTTCGTCCCGTCCGGCGGTGTCATCTCCGTCCCGCCTCTCCGCCGCATCTCCGTCCTAGGCCCCGCCGCATCTCCGTCCAGGCCGGTAGCCGCATCTCCATCCCGGACCTGCGTCTGCGCATATGAGATGTGCGCCTATGCCTGCAGCATGTGCTACTGCTGATCTGCTGTGCTAGTGTGCTACACACTGATGATTAGTGATTACGGATTTATTACTCATTTACTCCAGTCTCTAGTGCTTGAGTTGTGCTAGTGCTCTTCTATACTGTGTGCGCCTGTTCTAGTGTGCTAGGTATTTCTATTGAGAGTTCTAGTCTGCTAGTTCGGCTATTTGGTCAGACCGAGAATTGTATTTGGCTATTTGCTGCCACCATAATGTGTGTTGTCTATTTTGTGTATATTTGTCTAAGTTGTGCTGCCATTTTGTTCTGGTTTTGTGCTGCCACCGTAAGGTGTTGTGCTGCCATTTTTTTGTGTTGCCAATTTATATAGTTGCCCTGCCATTTCTTATTTGGTCTATATGGTCATGACCGAAGACCGGATCGAAAAGACCGAGGGCCAAATACAGAAAGACCGAAGGTAATATGGGTAGTATTTATCGATGACCAAAATTCTCGAAGAGCTAAAAGACCGGACCGAGCAACCGAAGACCGAACGCCCAGGCTTAGCCGTGCCCATGCGAGCACACTTTCGTCGTCCTCCCCCGACGCCACCCTATTTTGCTCATTGCCACCGTCCCGTCCCTTTCATCCATGACCCTCACCATCGAAGGAGCCAACCGCCGCGCAATTCCAATCATGCTGCCAGATTCGATGTCGCCAGCACGGTGGTGGCGGCTACCCGTAGTGATGAAATTACCCACCTTAAACTTATAAAGTTACCCACCCTAAACCGATGAAGTTACCCACCCAGCAGTGATAGAGTTACTCACCCTAAACTGATAGAGTTACCACCCCGTAGTGATGAACTTACCCATCTTACAATTATAAAGTTACCCACCCTAAACTGATAAAGTTACCCACCCAACAGTGATAGAGTTACCCACCCTAAACTGATAGAGTTACCACCCCGTAGTGATGAAGTTACCCACCTTAAACTTATAAAGTTGCCCACGCTAAACTGATAAAATTACCCACCCAGCAGTGATAGAGTTACTCACCCTAAACTGATGAAGTTACCAATCCAGTAGTGATACAGTTTCCACCCTAAACTGATGAAGTTACCCACCCAGTAGTGATAGAGTTACCCACCCTAAACTGATGGAGTTACCCATCCTAAACTAATAGAGTTACCATCCCATAGTGACGGAGTTACCCACACTAAATTGATAAAGTTACGATTTATCTAATCAGAAGCAGCTTCTGGCTGGCAAATCCGTACGCACCTTGACGAGCCATTGATTTTGTGTCGTACGGTGGATCTGTGCGGAGCACTTGCCCACACCCCGATACGCGTTGACCCTTTTTCTCTCCCTCTCCTTGCATCACTCCCACGACATCTACCGCGAGCCGCCCGTCCACCGCGGCCACCATCTCCGGCAGCCAACGCCGCCAGGGAGCCAGCCCGCCGCTACCTTCCTTCCTCGGCTCCGACCGTCATCTTTGTGGAGCCGCCCGACGAATAGGGGCCCCTCTAGGTTCTCGCACCCTCCTCGGATCCCTTCGCTTATGTTGATTTTGCTTGCAGGCGCTGCATCCTGCGGCTCCATGCCGACTCGATTCGACTCCGATGGCGACTAGCGCCGGAACCATGTGCTCATGATTCGGCGACGGCGGCGAACCATCGGTCTCCACTTTGCCCGTCAATCCATGGCGGCCACCGCGGCCACGAGCGACGAGCCCTCTACCTCTGAGTAGGCGCTGCCGCGCTGCCATGGAACTCCGGGAAACTGGAGGAGGGTGAAGGCGTCGGATTATAGAAGAGGCCACAAGATGCAAGCCTGCAGCGCCACAGTGGTCGTGCAACTCGCCGAATCGCAATCCCCAGCCATGGCGGACAAACGTCCAAGCTCGCAGTGGCCAGTGGTAGCGACACGCGAGCGGATTCGTCTCGAAGAACTGCCTTGTGTTCGTGGCCGTGGCAAGTATAAGCCGGCGAGCGGCTCAGCACACACCTCCGCAACAAAAAGGGGGCTCGAGATCAACTTGATGGCGATGTTGCGGATCGAGGAGCTGAGCAGGGAGGTTGGTGCCATTTACTTTAGATCCTCTTCTCGGTGCTAATGCGTATGTGCAACGCTTGTTTTTGTGGCATTAGTTTCCTGCTATGTCTTGTCTTCACTCACCGATTTATTCTGCTATTTATGGTGTATACTTTTTGCTTGGATGTGCAGGTCACATGTTCGACATTATGCATGTGGCTATTGCCTTCAAAAGACATAAAAGGACGATGATTCATGCCTCAATGTCAGTTCTTGGATTCTGAATTACCTTCCAAAATTCTGCTATTTGCTATTTGTGCTAAATATGCGACTAATAATATGGAATGGAGAGAGTATGTTTGAAGAGGGCCGTCGCTGCCGTGGAAGGTGGGAATGCACTTGTCTGACCTCCTCTGCTCCGCCTCCTCTCCTCATCCGACCGGCGACCTCCTCCTCGTGCATGCCCCGCAGCCACGCACCGCTCCGGTCGTCGCCTCCTGCCGCTGCCTTGTCGAGCATGTCCCCAGTGCCATGTTCCCTGCCGACCCGACAACGACCGTGGACCGACAAGTTCTCCATTTTAGTTGACGCCTCCGTGTCTATGGACGACAACCCCGTTGCAAGTCCCCATCGTGTGCCTTTTCATTTCCGTCCTGACGCAAGTTCTCCGTGTCCGAACCCGACGCCGTGAACCCCGACGACCGTGAATTACGACACGAGAAGATCTTTCACGATGTCGAACCCTGAAGACCGATGTTGTGCAACGGCAAGGACGAGGACCGTCGTGGATACGCCAAGTCCACACGACGACATCGTGAACCCCTTTGACGATGAACGTGAACGACTACCGACACGACATGTTGGTTACTGATGCTCGTACGACGACGAACCGAGTACAACTACTTAGACTACGTTTCATCCACGACTATCTAATCCTAGATTTATAGAGTTACCACCCCGTAGCGATGGAGTTACCATCCTAAACGGATAAGTTACCCACCCAATAGTTATAGAGTTACCCACCCTAAACAGATAGAGTTACCCACCATAGACTGATAGAGTTACCATCCCATAGTGATGGAGTTACCCACCCTAAACTGATGAAGTTACCGACCCAGTAGTAATGAAGTTACCACCCTAAACTGATGAAATTACCCACCTAATAGTGATAGAGTTACCCACCCTAAAGTGATGGAGTTACCCATCCTAGACTGGTAGAGTTATCACCCCGTAGTGATGAAGTTAGCCATCCTAAACTGATGAAGTTACCCACCCTAAACTAATGAAGTTACCCACCCAGTAGTGATGGAGTTTACCCACCCTAAACTGATGAAGTTACCCATATTAGACTAATAGAGTTACCACCCCGTAGTGATGGAGTTATCAACCTAAACTGATAAGTTACCCACCCAGTAGTGACAGACTTACCCACCCTAAACTAATAGAGTTACCACCTCGTAGTGATGGAGTTACCCACCCCAAATTATAAAGTTACCACCATAAACTAATGGAGTTATCCACCCTAAACCGATAGAGTTACCACCCTCGTAGTGATGGAGTTACCCACCCTACACAGATAAAGTTACCCACGCAGCAGTGATAGAGTTACCCATCCTAGACTGATAGAATTACCACCCCATGGTGATGGAGTTATCACCAAGTAGTGATGATGTTACCACACTAAACTGATAGAGTTAATACACAATAGTGATGGAGTTACCATTCTAGAAGAATGTAGTTACCCACCCTAGACTGATGGTGTTAGCCACCCTAGCGATGGAGTTACCCACCTAGTAGTGATGAAGTTACTCACCGAATAATGATGTAGTTATCCACCCTACACTGATGAAGTTAACCACAATAGACCAATGAATTATCCACTCAACTTCAAAACTCAGAAAAATCGAAAAGAACAACTAAAAGTGAGATATAGTTTCAAACAAAAAATTAGTCGTTGCTTGGGATGGTAACTTACATAGTACAGTCTGGTAACTCACGTGTTAATAGGTTGGTAACTTTTGGGTCAAAAAATAATATCGTCGAAACATATCACTATGGGATCTAGTTTCGAAGATCTCGACGCGACTAGTCCAACAGTGAAAACGGATCATAAATCGCATAAACGGTTTGAGCTACAAAACATTTTAAATTTTCGAATTTGGCATTTAATGCGGGATGACATCAGCTTTTTAAACTTTTTGTACATGCATGCATGGAAGAGAAGAAAGCTCATGGTGCTTGGTCGTCCAACGATTGGACCGGACCGCATGCAGTATAGTTGCTTACCGATTTGCCAAATTGAAGCCACTTTCGCGTAGTCGCGTCCTAAAGTTAACCACCCAGTAGTGATAGAGGTACCAATCCTAAACTGATAGAGTTACCACCCCGTAGTGATGGAGTTATCACCCTAAACTGATGAAGTTACCCACCCAGCAGTGTTAGAGTTACCCACCCTAGTATGATGGAGTTACCCACCAAGTGGTGATAGAGTTACCCACCCTAAATTGAAGGAGTTACCCACCCCAAACTGATGAAGTTACCCACCTAAATTTAAGGAGTTACCCACCCATTAGTGATGGACTAATGGAGTTACCCACCATAGAATGATGGATTTATCCCTCCGTTTTTAAGGGTGTAGTTGTTATCATGGAATTGACAAAGTTATCTTCCTAATACTTATGAAGTTGCAGTTATGTTTTAGTATATATATTATCCAGTTTTACACGATATATTTTATTTTCCCAAAGTGCTAACTCACTTATGAGATTAGTTGGTAATGTCAAAACTAGTAAAAATCGAAAAGAACAATCAAAAGTGCGACATAGTTTCAAACAAAAAATGAATCGTTGCTTGGGGTGGTAACTTACATACTACAGCCTGATAACTTACGTGTTAGTGGTTGGTAACTTTTGGGTCAAAAAAATATTGTCGGAACATATTAACATGGGATCTAGTTTTGAAGATCTCGATGCGACTAGTCCGACAATGAAAACGGATCATAAATCGCATAAGCGGTTTGGGCTATAAAACATTTTAAATTTTCGAATTTGGTATTTAATGCGGGATGACATCAACTTTTTTGACTTTTCGTGCATGCATGCATGACAGAGAATAGAGCTCACTATGCTTACGGTTTTGCCAAATCGAAACAGCTTCCACGTAGTCGCGTCCTTTTTTTTTTGTCTTGGATTTGGCTTCCACGTAACATACTTGGCAATTGATTCCTTGCACGGTTGGGACCTGGTCCGACTCCCCGACGGATGCTTGCTTTGTTTGGCTGGCCGCATTTGCTTGTTTTTTGTTCTCTCTCTCTCTCGGAATCTGAACCGAACTTGGTTGGACCGTGCTTCATAATGATTCGCATGAGCACCGGTTGCATCCGGCTTTCTTTTCTTGGTGCTGGACTGGAGACCGCTGCTAACTCGTCTTGGCGCTGGAGTCCGCTGCCGACTCGAAAGCTGGACTCGCTGGGAGTGCTTCCGACAGCAGTAGCATACTGTACATGTAGGCGATGATTACGAGCCCCACGCTTCCGCTGATGAAGAAGTCCAGCCGCTGCGACACAGGATCCGGTGGATTTGGTCAGCTGCACACGAGGGCGATGTTGACGTCGAGCCCCTGCGGCCGCCGTGTGGATGAAGATCTTGATGCTTCCGAGTCGCTTGACCGATGCGGTGATGAACTCGTCGCCGTCGTTGATGAAGATTGGACCCATCAAATTGTGAATCCATGCGCACTTTTCCCCACGGTGGGCGCCAATGTCGATGGTGTAAACCGATGGTGAAGATATGGGACTATGTACGCGCGGGCATCGTCGATGTGGGTTAGTGGACGAACGACACGGGAGACAAGATTTATACAGCTTCGGGACCCGGGAAACATCATCCGGTAATATCCCTACGTGATGTTTGTGGCTAGGTCTTATTCCTCTCATGGTGGAAGTCGGGTGTTGAGGCTCTAAGTCCTCTGTTCCCTTTATGTTCTGATCGTCGGGCTTGTTCATTCCCTCTAGCTCGTTGTGGTTCTCCTTGGCCCGTCGGGCTTTGTCCCTGATGACCCACAAGTGTAGGGGATCGCAATAGTCTTCGCGGGTAGTATGACCCTAATTTATTGATTCGACGCAAGGGGAGCCAAAGAATATTTATAAGCCTTAGCAGTTGAGTTGTCAATTCAACCACACCTGAAAAGGATCTCTCTGGAAGCAATTTATCAGTAGTACCAGTAATTTGATGGCAGTAGTAGAACAGTAACAACAGTAATAAAATAAAGGCAGCAATGGTGATAGCAGAAATATTTATTGTAAACATCAGGATTAAAAGCACCGTAGGCATATGGACGGATAGACGAGCGTTGCATGAATAAGATAGCTGTAATGCCCGGGGTTTTTCCCCAAATTAGAATTGCCTGTTATTTTATTTTTGCATCAGCATGACATCAGCATCATCGCATCGCATGTTTTTGTCCGCAAAAATTATTTTTAATAAACCTATTTTATTTTTCTAAGATTGTCGGAAAATATTTTATCGAGACAGTTGTCTCCGTTTTCGAAAATTAATTGCCAATTTAAATTTGCAAAATAAAGTGTTTTGAGTTAGAGAGAGAGAGTAGCCCAGCTAGCTAGGCCCAAAAGCCCAGCAAGCAAACCCTAGAGCAAACCCTAGTTCCCCCTGGCAGTTTTGTTTCCCACCCCCCTGAGTTTTGCAGCCACCCTCCTCCCCTTTTGCGTTTTCGCGGAACGGTCCTTCCACCTCCCTCTTCTTTCTTTTTCCCCCTTCTTTCACTTTTCTCTCTTCTTTTCTTTTTCTTTATTCCTTTCTTCCATTCTTTTCTCTCTTCCCGTGGCTGTTTCCTCCTCCTTCTTCCCAAGCAGCCCGCACCAGCTTGATCCCGTCGAGCTCCTTCACCCCGCCGCGCGTCTTCCTCCTCCACCTCCTCCCCTGCTTCCTCCCTCCCTCGATCCCCATCCTCCCGAGCCCAGCCAGCACGATCTCCTCTCCCCGCAGTTCGCCCTCCTTCCTCTCTCACCGGCGGCCTACCTTGCTCCTCCACCGTGGCCGTCCCGCGCCGGCCACCACCTCGGGCTCCTCCCACCTCGCGCGCCCCCGCCGCCGTTTCCTTCCTCGCCCCGCATCCGCCCGTCCTCCTCCCTGCACGCATCTGGCCACCACCACCTCGTCTCGGCCGAGCGCCCTCCGGCCCGGCCCGGCGCCTCTCCGCCGCCCCTCGGCCCCCTCCTTGCTCCTCCGGCCCGCGTCCGGCCTCCCCTTGTCCTCTGGCCAGCCGCCACCTCCCGTTCTAGCCGCGCTCCGGCCGCGCGCCGCCAGGTTCCTCTGCTCCCTGCGCCTCCGATCTCCTCTGTCCGCGACCGTGCCGTGCCCGTGCGTGCCTCTGCCTGTGATGTGTCGAGCTGCTGCTTCTCTGCTGTGTGTTCCCTGCTCCTGGTCGCCCAGCTGCTCCCGTGTGTGTTGCTGCTGTCCCGTTGCCGTGACCGTTTCCCCCCGTGCGCGTCTCCGTGTTGCTGTGTTGCCGCTGCTCCGACTCCGTTGGGTTCCCCGGTGTTTCCTCGACGTGTTCCCCCGGTGTTTCCCGATGTTGTTCCCGTCATGAAGTCGGTTCCCCGACGTCCCCCGTTTCCCCGTCGTGAACCGGAGCTCCCCGTTTTCCCGTTCCCGTCGGTTCCCGATCCCTTCCCCGATAACCAAGTTCCCCGTTTCCCCGTCGTGAAGCCCGAGTACGACGACCGTGGATCCGACAAGTTCTTCTTCCCCGACGACCGAGTACGACGACCGTGTGGATACGACAAGTTCTTCTTCCACGACGACCGAAGATGTGCGCCAAGATCTTCCCCGACGACCGTGGACGACTACCGGCGCCTGATCCCCGACCACCGTGAACCCCCGACGCCCCGGACCCCGTCGACCCCGAAGCCCGGAACGCCAAGGTCCGCCACGACGACGACCCGAGTACGACTACTTCCACGACGTCGACTACCTCGACTACTTCGACTCCGAATGAACGACTACTTCGACTACCTCGACTACGACGACTACTTCGACTACGACCCGAAGACGGTGGCTCCCCAAATCCGAAGATCCCTAAATCCGATGTGTGACCCCAACCCTAAACCCCTATATGCCATATATATGCGATATCTTATAAAATCATGCATGCTTAATTAACATCGCACCTTTATCCATTTAGTCAAATTAAATCAACCTAATTATGGGGTTTTGTCCGGTGCATCTATATTGTGCACCAATCCCATTTAAAATGCTTTTGTCATGTGTTAGGGAATAAAATTGGACAACATTTAATTTGTCATGCATCATGTCATCAACATGCCGCTTCTTTTGCCGTAGAGTAAAATGCATCTTTTTCGTTGTCCAGTGTTTGTTGCTTCTTCGGGATAGGCCGTTGAGTTGATGTGAGCAACGACAGGTTCTGCTACCTCTACCGGATTGCAGGCAAGTGATACTCCCTTGCTATCTTTGCTTGTCTTCTGTCTCTTACTCGTCCTATCTTTTGTTCCTTGCTAGCCATATATATATCGATGCTTGTGTCTCGATCCTATATGCATGTTTACCTTGCAGCCATGATATAGCCACACCCCCACATCCTATTAACCTGTTGTTTGTTTACCTTGTTGGCCTTGCGAGTCCTAGTGCATGCTTAGGTGCTTTGCTTGAGTCCTGTTATCTTTTTTGTCTAGTCTTGTTAACATGGTAGCTAGGCTCAACTAAAATGTTAATCTTTACTTTTCTGTTGCGATGGGAATAACTTAATAAAGATAAGGCACCGGCAGAAGGCCAATCGTGGTGATTTGTTCTGCTAGTGTCGCCTAGGACCCGAGTTCTTTTCCGCTGATCCAAGACTGAGCGCACTAACCACATGTGGGAGTTCTATGGGCCTCCCCGCAATCTATTACCGGATCCTCAAACTTGTCCAGGATGCCACAAGTAGTTCGGGTGTTTCTACGGTTACAAGCGCGGATGATATGGTAAGATGGATACGTGGTTACTTACGGTAGGGCTTGCGGTATGATGCGAAGTGACCAACTCATGGTAGTTTGTGTCACCTAGCCGTAGACGCAAACGGTTAGGCCCACCTCGAAGCTTCGGCCGGACTCTCAAGGTGGATCAGTCCTAGCTAGGTGGCTCCCTGGACTTGTTTGTAGAGAAGGGAAGTATTGCGTCGAAACCTCCACCGGTACACCTCTAAGCGAGTGTTTCGATGCGTGTGGGTTCATTGGTGCATCCCTGCAGGGTTAAATCTTTTCGAAAAGCCGTGTCCGCGGTTATGGACGACTTGGTGAAATGCGCTGGCTAAAAGATCATAGACAACTTGCACCTTATGATGACTATTACTTGACTAGTAAGATAGATTACATGAATAATAATCTGATTAAAACTTGATCAACCGTGTGCGTGCCTTTGGGTTGCTCCTCGTGGGTTGATCGTGGAGTAACAATCGGCTGGGTATTGTTTGGTGATAGAATAGTTGGTTCCTTATGCGCTCTCTTACCTTGTCTCTGTTAGACGGAAGTTGTAGCGTGTCTCTATTAGTTGATAGTGTTGCTTGCTGCTGCCTCAATCGCTAACCCTCTTCCACCGGAATTCCAGCTTTGATATCTTGTGAGTATTACTTGCCAGTACTGTTTATAGTACTGACCCCTTCGGGGCTGCTATTCCAATGCAGCCAACAGGTTTGAAGTCTGACGACGTTAGCTTGGAAATCCCTCCGGCTTGGCCTGGGCAGGGATATGGTGCCTTCGTTTATCTTCAGGACTCTTAGTCCAATTTGTTTCTTGTCCGTAGCCGGACGCTACCCGCTTCCGTTGTTATTTGGATCTTTGTATTGTATCTTGTTGTTCTTGACTCGGTGAGTCGTTCTTGTATAAATATGTTCTTTTGTGGGTTCCATCGAGAACTGTTGTAATGTTATCACAATTCCACCCGCATAACGTGTGTGTTGCGACCTGCACGTTATGCCTGGTGGGCGTCCTTTAGGATCGTTATTATGCGGATTTGGCTGGAACGCTAAAATCTGCATAGTACCGATCTTGGGGCGTTACAAAGTGGTATCAGAGCTCTGGTTTTTCGATACCCCTCGGTCCAGTCTGCTTGTAGGAAACCCTAGCTAATGGTCGTTGTTTGTAGAGTGTCCAAACTATTTTACTAAAAGCTATTTGAAAAGATCTCAATAGGACTCTTGTTTATTCCTTACCTCTATTCTATTCCTCCTCTTACCTTATATGATTTAAATCTTCTCTCTCATCTATCTTCCAGTCATAGCACCTTCGTGGGTTGGACGATCTCCTTGCCTTTAATCCTAATAGGTTCGATCTTCGGAAGGATGTCGGCAGACGAACTTCGCCATCAAGTGAGCAAGAACCTCTTGTTAGTGGTGTCGAGAAGATCAACATGACGCTCGAAGATTCGGTAGTTTGCCTTGCTCTTCTTCCCCCTGACGGTAGCGTGGATCTCGGGGCGAGATCCCTTGTTAGTGGTGTCGGTTGTAATGCCCGGGGTTTTTCCCCAAATTAGAATTGCCTGTTATTTTATTTTTGCATCATCATGACATCAGCATCATCGCATCGCATGTTTTTGTCCGCAAAAATTATTTTTAATAAACCTATTTTATTTTTCTAAGATTGTCGGAAAAATATTTTATCGAGACAGTTGTCTCCGTTTTCTAAAATTAATTGCCAATTTAAATTTTGCAAAATAAAGTGTTTTGAGTTAGAGAGAGAGAGTAGCCCAGCTAGCTAGGCCCAAAAGCCCAGCAAGCAAACCCTAGACCAAACCCTAATCCCTGGCAGTTTTGTTTCCCACCCCCCTGAGTTTTGCAGCCACCCTCCTCCCCTTTTGCGTTTTCGCGGAACGGTCCTTCCACCTCCCTCTTCTTTCTTTTTCCCCCTTCTTTCACTTTTCTCTCTTCTTTTCTTTTTCTTTATTCCTTTCTTCCATTCTTTTCTCTCTTCCCGTGGCTGTTTCCTCCTCCTTCTTCCCAAGCAGCCCGCACCAGCTTGATCCCGTCGAGCTCCTTCACCCCGCCGCGCGTCTTCCTCCTCCACCTCCTCCCCTGCTTCCTCCCTCCCTCGATCCCCATCCTCCCGAGCCCAGCCAGCACGATCTCCTCTCCCCGCAGTTCGCCCTCCTTCCTCTCTCACCGGCGGCCTACCTTGCTCCTCCACCGTGGCCGTCCCGCGCCGGCCACCACCTCGGGCTCCTCCCACCTCGCGCGCCCCCGCCGCCGTTTCCTTCCTCGCCCCGCATCCGCCCGTCCTCCTCCCTGCACGCATCTGGCCACCACCACCTCGTCTCGGCCGAGCGCCCTCCGGCCCGGCCCGGCGCCTCTCCGCCGCCCCTCGGCCCCCTCCTTGCTCCTCCGGCCCGCGTCCGGCCTCCCCTTGTCCTCTGGCCAGCCGCCACCTCCCGTTCTAGCCGCGCTCCGGCCGCGCGCCGCCAGGTTCCTCTGCTCCCTGCGCCTCCGATCTCCTCTGTCCGCGACCGTGCCGTGCCCGTGCGTGCCTCTGCCTGTGATGTGTCGAGCTGCTGCTTCTCTGCTGTGTGTTCCCTGCTCCTGGTCGCCCAGCTGCTCCCGTGTGTGTTGCTGCTGTCCCGTTGCCGTGACCGTTTCCCCCCGTGCGCGTCTCCGTGTTGCTGTGTTGCCGCTGCTCCGACTCCGTTGGGTTCCCCGGTGTTTCCTCGACGTGTTCCCCCGGTGTTTCCCGATGTTGTTCCCGTCATGAAGTCGGTTCCCCGACGTCCCCCGTTTCCCCGTCGTGAACCGGAGCTCCCCGTTTTCCCGTTCCCGTCGGTTCCCGATCCCTTCCCCGATAACCAAGTTCCCCGTTTCCCCGTCGTGAAGCCCGAGTACGACGACCGTGTGGACCGACAAGTTCTACTTCCCCGACGACCGAGTACGACGACGTGTGGATACGACAAGTTCTTCTTCCACGACGACCGAAGATGTGCGCCAAGATCTTCCCCGACGACCGTGGACGACTACCGGCGCCTGATCCCCGACCACCGTGAACCCCCGACGCCCCGGACCCCCGTTGACCCCGAAGCCCGGAACGCCAAGGTCCGCCACGACGACGACCCGAGTACGGCTACTTCCACGATGTCGACTACCTCAACTACTTCGACTCCGAATGAACGACTACTTCGACTACCTCGACTACGACGACTACTTCGACTACGACCCGAAGACGGTGGCTTCCGAATCCGAAGATCCCCGAATCCGATGTGTGACCCCAACCCTAAACCCCTATATGCCATATATATGCGATATCTTATAAAATCATGCATCATTAATTAACATCGCACCTTTATCCATTTAGTCAAATTAAATCAACCTAATTATGGGGTTTTGTCCGGTGCATCTATATTTTGCACCAATCCCATTTAAAATGCTTTTGCCATGTGTTAGGGAATAAAATTGGACAACATTTAATTTGTCATGCATCATGTCATCAACATGCCGCTTCTTTTGCCGTAGAGTAAAATGCATCTTTTTCGTTGTCCAGTGTTTGTTGCTTCTTCGGGATAGGCCGTTGAGTTGATGTGAGCAACGACAGGTTCTGCTACCTCTACCGGATTGCAGGCAAGTGATACTCCCTTGCTATCTTTGCTTGTCTTCTGTCTCTTACTCGTCCTATCTTTTGTTCCTTGCTAGCCATATATATATCGATGCTTGTGTCTCGATCCTATATGCATGTTTACCTTGCAGCCATGATATAGCCACACCCCCACATCCTATTAACCTGTTGTTTGTTTACCTTGTTGGCCTTGCGAGTCCTAGTGCATGCTTAGGTGCTTTGCTTGAGTCCTGTTATCTTTTTTTGTCTAGTCTTGTTAACATGATAGCTAGGCTCAACTAAAATGTTAATCTTTATTTTTCTGTTGCGATGGGAATAACTTAATAAAGATAAGGCACCGGCAGAAGGCCAATCGTGGTGATTTGTTCTGCTAGTGTCGCCTAGGACCCGAGTTCTTTTCCGCTGATCCAAGACTGAGCGCACTAACCACATGTGGGAGTTCTATGGGCCTCCCCGCAATCTATTACCGGATCCTCAAACTTGTCCAGGATGCCACAAGTAGTTCGGGTGTTTCTATAGGTGTTGCGGTACGTTCGTTTATCGAGTGTGGAAGGAGGGGCAATCGTATGAGTGTTCCCTCCCGAAGCCGTCCACGCAACGGTTAGGCCCACCGCGAAGCTTCGGCCGGACTCTCAAGGTGGATCAGTCCTAGCTAGGTGGCTCCCTGGACTTGTTTGTATTGAAGGGAAGTATTGCGTCGAAACCTCCACCGGTACACCTCTAAGCGAGAGTTTCGATGCGTGTGGGTTCATTGGTGCATCCCTGCAGGGTTAAATCTTTTCGAAAAGCCGTGTCCGCGGTTATGGACGACTTGGTGAAATGCGCTGGCTAAAAGATCATAGACAACTTGCACCTTATGATGACTATTACTTGACTAGTAAGATAGATTACATGAATAATAATCTGATTAAAACTTGATCAACCGTGTGCGTGCCTTTGGGTTGCTCCTCGTGGGTTGATCGTGGAGTAACAATCGGCTGGGTATTGTTTGGTGATAGAATAGTTGGTTCCTTATGCGCTCTCTTACCTTGTCTCTGTTAGACGGAAGTTGTAGCGTGTCTCTATTAGTTGATAGTGTTGCTTGCTGCTGCCTCAATCGCTAACCCTCTTCCACCGGAATTCCAGCTTTGATATCTTGTGAGTATTACTTGCCAGTACTGTTTATAGTACTGACCCCTTCGGGGCTGCTATTCCAATGCAGCCAACAGGTTTGAAGTCTGACGACGTTAGCTTGGAAATCCCTCCGGCTTGGCCTGGGCAGGGATATGGTGCCTTCGTTTATCTTCAGGACTCTTAGTCCAATTTGTTTCTTGTCCGTAGCCGGACGCTACCCGCTTCCGTTGTTATTTTGGATCTTTGTATTGTATCCTTTTGTTGTTCTTGACTCGGTGAGTCGTTCTTGTATAAATATGTTCTTTTGTGGGTTCCATCGAGAACTGTTGTAATGTTATCACAATTCCACCCGCATAACGTGTGTGTTTCGACCTGCACGTTATGCCTGGTGGGCGTCCTTTAGGATCGTTATTATGCGGATTTGGCTAGAACGCTAAAATCTGCATAGTACCGATCTTGGGGCGTTACAATAGCTCATGAAATAAACATAACTCGGCACAAAGCAAATAAATATAGCATCCAAGTATTAAACAATCATAGGCATGTATTCCTAATTTAGCCGTACGTGCTTGCAATAAGAACTTGCACCACATCTTTTGTCCTGCCATCCGGTTTCAGCCGGGCCAATTAAGGAACAAATGGCAATTAAGGTGTTCCTTTTAATAGAACACCGGAGCAAAGCATTAACACACAGTGAATACATGTAACCCCCGAGTTACCAACCATTCCCATCGATGTCCCCATTTCTGTCACTCAGGGTCTCCGATTCCGGTTGACAACAAGTGCATACAACTAGTACTAGATAGGACCCAAACATCAATTATATTCATGAAAACATAATGTGATCAGATCTGAAAACATGGCACTCGGGCCCAAAGTGACAAGCATTAAGCATAACTAATTGTACCAACGATGATCAACACAAACAGAGGATACTAGGCATCATGCCCTAACAATTTGGCATCGAATTACATGAGCAATCTTATTCAATCCCTTCCATCCCCTTGCCTACAGCAGGGAACTACTCACACATGGAGAGAGACATCATGGATGGTTGATGGAGAGGCATTGGCGGTGACGATGGCGGTGATCTCCACTTCGGCAGGGTGTCGGAATAGCGATCATGGACCCCGAATTTAGGTTTCGGGATGGCGGCGGAGCTCCGTATGGTTTCTGGGGAAAGTGGTCTCGCCTTCGACGTTTTTAGGTCAATCATGACTTATATGCGAAGGAGGGCCGAGAGGCGACGCTCTAGGGGTAGGGGCGACCCCTGACCGCGGCCTAGGGCCCACCCGCGGGTGGAACACGCCCCTGCTCCTGCGGTGGCCCCCTCCGGGTCCTCTTGGATCCATGGCTTATTCTTCCCAAAAATACTTTTTCCAATTTTTCTGAAATTTTCCGCGAACTTTTCAATCCTGCACAAGAGAAAGACACCAAATGCAATTCTGGTGAAAACAACGTCAGTTCGGGTTAGTTCCAAACAATTCATGAAAAATCAGACACAAAACAATAGCAAAGTGTTTGGAAAAGTAGATACGTTTGCTACGTATCAACTCCCCCAAGCTTAGCTTATTGCTTGTCCTCAAGCAATTCAGTTGACAAACTGGACGCGATGAAAGAAACTTTGACAAACACATTTGCGTCATTTAAAACATAGAAGTTTAAACCATGATCAGTATTTTAATAAGCACACGAAAGAGGTTGCAAAAACAATAGAACTTAAGAAATCATGAAGACTCATGCAAAGCACACAAAATGCTAACAAGTAACAATTTAGACATGTAACCAATAGCACCGATGCAATGCTTATAACATGGTACGGTATAATGATCTCTCGCTTGCCCCTTTTGTAGAGCAAAACATAAATGTCGGGCACCTCTTGAGATATTAAACAGAGACTAGATGTAAAGTTTTCAGAAATGAGAAAGTATCTCACATGCTCCAATCATTAAAACTTTGGGACAAAGCACATTATACTCAGAATGACAGCAATGCTCTATAAGATGGCGCTCAAAGAAGGGTGACGACTCAACATAAATATAAAAGAAAGGCCCTTCGCAGAGGGAAGCATGGATTAATCATGTGCTAGATCTTTTCAAAGTTTAAATATGAATAACGGAATGCATGGGGATAAAAAAATTAGCAAAATGCAGAGTAGTGAATGTCTTTGTCAACGAATGGCAGTAATAAACTTAGCATAACCTGTATCAAGCAAGCTATAGACTTTCGAGAGCGGTTTCCATTAGGATTTTTTTATTTTGAGCTGACACTCCTCCCCACCTTGTCTTTCACAAACCATGGCTAGCTGAATCCACGAGTGCCTGCCAACTTTCCACTGGTCATGGAGGAGTGTCTTTTTTTTAAGCTTACGATATTTGGCACCAGCTCTCTTGTGATTTCAATGAGCACATATTCCATACTCATTGGGTGAATAAGAAAGAAGAACTTGCTTGATACAGGATATACTAAACTTATACCACTTTCTCATGATCTAGCAACAGTGTCACAAAAAGGAATGTTTTGAATATTTTAAAGGTAGCACATGATAAATTTACTTGGAATGGCGGTGAAATACCATATATGGGAAGATATAGTGGACTCAAATGGAATACTTTGGCTTAATGAATTTGGATGCACGGGTGGACATCACACCCGGTGCAAATGAAGGCTAGCAAAACGCTGAGGAGCGACCATCTGAGAGCACTACTATCATAATCATGCTTTGCGACAAAATTAATCAATGAATAGAGCATAAGAGTGATATTGCAATTCTAAGCACAATAAACCGGCAAGGCATAACAAACTGTATTTTTAGTCTTTTAACATGTGTGAACATGTGCCAAGTCAATCCGAATAAATCTTTTGGAGGAGGATCTCACTTCACCATACCATGTTATAAACAACGCAAAACATGCTCATGCCTACATGACAAATTACCCACTCTTAACAAGTTGAGGCTAAGCATAAGAATTCATAAGGGCTAAGCAATATCATCTACACAACCTTCTATTATGGCAAACTAAAACACGAGCATGAGGATAAGCATCTGTACAAAAATGGAAGCAAATAGAGTTCATACCAAGTCCCCTCATCATATCTGTGTTGCCAAATATCATCATTATTGCATAAACACTTGCACATCCGAAAGATATGGAGATAATAAAAGTGTGCAAGTGCCGTCACAAATACGGGTTGAACTCTAAAACAATTGTACAAAATAAAGAAGAAGAGAAAATATTTTTGTTTTTTTCAAATAGTGAAAGGGAAAACGCAAAAGCTAAAAGAGAAATCTTTTTGTTGTTTTCGATTTTGGAAGGAAGCAACTTAAAGCGAAGAAGAAAACACCCGAACAAGAAACGAAAGAAAATATTTTTGGTCTTTTTGATTATAAGAAAGAAAAAGCAAACAAAGAGAAAATCTCTTTGGGTTTTCAAGTAGTAAATGAAAAGAGCAACAAAAGCAACTGAGCAAACTGAAAAGAATAAAAAGAAAGCAAAAAGCAAACTCATGGATATACAAAGGAATGACGAACACACCGACATATAATAATTGAGTGAACGAAATAAAGAGATGTCGGTGAGAGATACGTACTCCCCCAAGCTTAGGCTTTTTGCCTAAGTGGGACTCATCTACCACGGTGGCGGCACGCCCCAGTTGGCGCCCGGCTGTGGCTGCCACTTCAAGTCCTGTGGCCCCTCCTCTGGCTCCTCCTTAGGGACTAGTGATGCGAGGTACTCATCCAGCACCTCCTCGGGAAACGAGTATCCGCCCCTAGCAATAGTGTTAAACAAAACATGAGCAGGTAATCTCACATAGCGAGGGTTATCCAAATCAAAACCAAATAATAATCTATACTGCAAGTTCTCCAAAGTGGAATCAAAAGTGACAAAGTGATGAGATTTCATTGCAGCAAGATTAAGCCTAATAACATCCAACTCTAAATCAACCTCTCTAGGAGGAAGCATGGTAGTAACAAGCATGATTGAGGCGATAATACCTCCATAAATAGTCCCTCTAACCTTATTAGTGCTAAGACGACGATCAATAAGAGCGCTAACGTTATAAGTCTCATCACGATTAATTGTAGCGGCAAGAATAGCAAGATCAGGACTAGACATGTTACTCGTGTTGTCCCGGGGAAGAACACAACGAGCTATGACATAGCCCAAACACCTCACAGCTGGAAACTGAATGCTCCCAAATTTTGCACGTCTAGAATCCCTCCAGTCATCATGACAGATGCCGGCGTAGAGCTCCTTGAGGTGCTGGGGCTGCGTGTTCATCTTGCATGTGAGCCCTGTGTTCCTCACACCCAGAGCACTGCAAAACTCAGACAAAGGCATTCTCCAAGGTTGTTCATATAACATGAACTCCACACTCGGGTGATATCGATCATCAATGAAATTAAAGCTTTGCACAAAGATATTAGTGAGCTTAAGATATTGGGGCCTCTCCACTAATACAATATTCGTCAAACATGCATTAGTAACAAGGCTAGTAAATTCATCGTGTATACCTGCGGCTTGTAGAAATTCATAACATGGGTATACCGATGAACGCACGTCCGACTCTCGGGCAAGCACAATAACACCAAGTGGCTCCAAATTTTCATTGTATGAGGGCCTCATTGGTGTGTTAGAACTTGAGCCTCTCGTTTCTCGATGAGAAGAGGGCTCCTTCTTCTTAAAAATCCCACCTAAATTGAACTTAGGCATATTCTTCCTTCTCTGATTTTTTTAACAAACCTCATAAAACTTGAAAATAAAATATAGGAAGTGCATTAAACTACTCTCACAACTTAATACCAACTAATACATGCATCAAAACCATCTAACAAATTGCAAATCAAGCATGCAAGTACATATCAAAGGTCACCTACAGTAGCAAAATACTCAACTTACACAAAACCATTCAAGATTCTAATTGGAAGGGTGAAGAAGTCACACACCGGAGAAGATTTGCACCAAATCTCAGCAAGAATGATGGGCTAAGCAAAGAGATCAAAAATTCCAGCACCAAAGAGCAAGAACTCGGGTTTGAACAATGGGGAAGTGTTTTTCGAGTGAGAGAGAGAGAGTGGGAGGAGACTCACCTGGTGCGTCCCTCCATAGGGCAGGGGCAGCCCTGGCCGCGGCCAGGTCCTCACCTGCGGGTGGGACCCGCTTCTGCCCCTGGGGGGTCCCCCAGGTCAGCCCCAACCACTTCTATGGCTCTTTGAAAAAAATAAAAATTTACGCCATTTTTTCTGGAATTTTTCGACAACTTTTACCAAGGGACTTAAATGAGATTAGAATAAGCTAATAAAGCAAGATAATGATATTTAAAAGGGATAAACTAAGTAAGAAATAAAATTACAGAAAAGTAAAAGATAAATAACAGAGGAAAAACTAATGGTTATTAAAGTCTTTATGTTGTTAAAATTGATTTGTTAGCAAGGTTGATCAAGTCTTGCTACCCACACCAAATTTATTTGACATAAAGAATTCAATTTCCAAAAGACAATCATGTTACCTCATATTGTATAGCAATTGTCCCAATCATGAGAGTTTCATATTTTCTATGATGTATAAGAATAGGACAATCAATAGCTCCAACCTTGATGGCTTCAATATTTTCAATGAAATTCAAACCAATTTTAGTATCAATCTTCTTTGGGAAATATACCGTGTGCTTTTTATCATCAACATGAAAAGTAACTTTTCCTTTATTGCAATCAATAACAGCCCCTGCAGTATTAAGAAAAGGTCTTCCAAGAATAATAGACATATTCTCATCTTCAGGCATTTCCAACACCACAAAATCAGTTAGGATTAAACAATTAGCAACTTTAACAGGAACATTCTCACATATACCAATAGGCACAGCAGTAGATTTATCAGCCATTTGTAGAGAAATATCAATAGGAATAAGCTTGTCTAAATAAAGTCTCTTATAAAGAGAGAAAGGCATAACACTAACTCCTGCACCAAGATCACATAAAGCAGTTCTAACATAATTATTTTTAATGGAGCAAGGAATAGTAGGTATACCTGGATCACCAAACTTTTTAGGAATCTTGCCTTTGAAAGAGTAATTAGCAAGCATAGTAGAAATCTCTTCATTAGGAATTTTTCTCTTATTAGAAACAATATCTTTCATATATTTTGAATAAGGAGGTAATTTAATAGCATCTGTCAAAGGAATTTGCAAAAAGAGAGGCCTCATCCATTCACAGAATTTATTATAGTGTTCCTCCTCTTTAGTTTTTGAGATTTAGATGGAAAAGGCATGGGCTTTTGCACCCATGGCTCTCTTTCCCTACCATGCTTTTTAGTAACAGGAGGTGCAGTCTCTTCCTCCTGTTCTTCAGGTTATTAATATCATTCTCATGCTCATTACCACTTTCAGTTTCAGCATCAGAAATAGAAACATCATTAGGATTATTAACCACGGGTTCTTTATCAAGTTCCATATTACTAGTTTCTCCTAATTCTTTATGTTTCTTCTTTTTCTTTTTCCTTTTAGGAGACTTAGCAATATTATTTTTAGCCAATTGAGACTCTTGTTCAATTCTTTTAGATTGTCCTTTAGGATAAAGAGGATCTTGAGTAGTGATGCCACCACTAGTTAAAACACCACAAGCTTGTTTATCACTTTGTATAGGAATACGAGCAAGTCTTTTTGTACTTTAGTAATTTGTTCAAGTTGAGTTTGAACCATGTGAAAATGCTTAACAAGTACTTTAACATCATTAGCAGTTTTCTCCAAGACAGAATGATTTTTTTTAATAACCAGAGTGTTATCATTTAATTGTTCTTGAACTTGCATATTAAAATGAGTTTGTTTAACAATAAAGTTATCAAATTCATCCAAACACTGACTAGGAGGCTTGCTATAAGGAATATCATTGACAGTAAAATCATATAGAGAATGTACCTCTACCATAGGTGGGTGAGTGGTAGGCTCACATAAAGTTTAAATTGGAGGTAAATTCTTCACATCTTCAGCTCTAATACCTTTTTCCTTAATAGATTTCTTGGCTTCTTGCATATCTTCTGGGTTTAAGAAGAGCACTCCCCTTTTCTTCGGAGTTGGTAATGGAGGAGGCTCAGGAATACTCCATTCATCATGATTTTGGGCTATCTTAGCCATTAGTTCTTCAGCTTCAGCTACAGTCCTTTTCCTGAAAACACAACTAGCACAGCTATCTAGGTATGTCCTAGATTCAACAGTTAATCCATTATAAAATATATCAAAGAGTTCATTCTTCGGTATATCATGCCCTGGCCGAGCCCTGAGCAATGAGCCAAATCTCTCGCAAGCTTTAGGGAGGTGCTCATCCTCCAGTTGTCTGAAATTAAAAATTCTCTACAAAGCCTCATGCTGCATGTGAGCGGGAAAATATTTTGCAAAGAAAACATCAAGCAATTCGTGAGGACTTTTAATGGAACCATAAGGTAAAGCATTATACCACACTTTAGCATCACCCTTTAATGAAAAAGGAAACAACTTTACTAAATAGTAATGCTGTATCTTCTTGTCATCAGAAAATAAAAAGCTAAGCGAAGCTAATTTAATGTGTTCTATAGCATCATCATTCTCAGTTCCACAAAAAGGGTCAGATTCAACATTAGATATAAGTGAAAGATCAACTGAGAAATCAAAATCATCATCTTTAATGCATATAGGAGAAGTAGCAAACTCAGGATCAGGTGTGAAATGATTTTTAACAGCATGTTTTTCAAGCAATTTCCTCAAAGCATCAGGATCTTTTGAAGCTTCACAATCCATATATTGTCTAATAAACTCATCATTAACATCAATATAGGAATCATCAGGATACCTACTCTCATAATTATATAATTCAGGAGAGCTAGCAGGTGTAATAAGACTTTCATCATGAATTGTAATGTCGTTAGACTTAGCAACAAGAGCATCCAGAAAAGGACCTAAAGAATGAGAATCATCAAGCATAGTAGAAGCATCATCAAATTCATCAGAAACAGTAGCAGACCCAGAAAGTGATGCATCAACAGTAGGACGAGTGTTTGTAGGTGGTGCAACAAGTTGATTTAAAACAGTAGGTGAATCAAGAGTAGCTTTAGAGTTCAGAGCAGTACCTTTCCTTGTGGTGGAAGGTAGTATCGAAAATTTGGATCACGCATATCCTTCATGATGAAGAACAAATTATGGCAGACAGAAAAACTCCCAGGTGAACTTATAAATAGAGCTATGCTCCCCGGCAATGGTGCCAGAAAATAGTCTTGATGACCCACAAGTGTAGGGGATCGCAACAGTCTTCGCGGGTAGAATGACCCTAATTTATTGATTCGACACATGGGGAGCCAAAGAATATTTATAAGCCTTAGCAGTTGAGTTGTCAATTCAACCACACCTGAAAAGGATCTCTCTGGAAGCAATTTATCAATAGTAACAGTAATTTGATGGCAGCAGTAGAGCAGTAACAACAGTAATAAAATAAAGGCAGCAATGGTGACAGCAGAAATATTGATTGTAAACAGCAGGATTAAAAGCACCGTAGGCATAGGGACGGATAGACGGGCGTTGCATGAATAAGATAGCTCATGAAATAAACATAGCTGGGCACAAAGCAGATAAATATAGCATCCAAGTATTAAACAATCATAGGCATGTATTCCTAATTTAGCCGTACGTGCTTGCAATAAGAACTTGCACGACATCTTTTGTCCTGCCATCCGGTTTCAGCCGGGCCAATTAAGGTTTTCCTTTTAATAGAACACCGGAGCAAAGCATTAACACACCGTGAATACATGTAACCCTCGAGTTACCAACCATTCCCATCGATGTCCCCATTTCTGTCACTCGGGGTCTCCGGTTCCGGTTGACAACAAGTGCATACAACTAGTAGATACGACCCAAACATCAATTATATTCGTGAAAACATAATGTGATCAGATCTGAAAACATGGCACTCGGGCCCAAAGTGACAAGCATTAGGCATAACTAATTGTACCAATGATGATCAACACATATAGAGGATACTAGGCATCATGCCCCAACAATTTGGAATCGAATTACATGAGCAATCTTATTCAATCCCTTCCACCCCCTTGCCTACAGCAGGGAACTACTCACACATGGAGAGAGACATCATGGATGGTTGATGGAGAGGCGTTGGCGGTGACGATGGCGGTGATCTCCACTCCGGAAGGGTGCCGGAATAGCGATCCTGGACCCCGAATTTAGGTTTTGGGATGGCGGTGGAGCTCCGTATGGTTTCTGGGGAAAGTGGTCTCGCCTTCGGCATTTTTAGGTCAATCGTGACTTATATGCGAAGGAGGGCCGAGAGGCGACGCTCCAAGGGTAGGGGCGACCCCTGGCCGCGACCTAGGGCCCACCTGCGGGTGGAACCCGCCCCTGCTCCTGGGGTGGCCCCCCTCCGGGTCCTCCTGGCTCCGTAACTTATTCTTTCCCAAAATACTTTTTCCAATTTTTCTGGAATTTTCCGCGAACTTTTCAATCCTGCACAAGAGAAAGACACCAAATGCAATTCTGCTGAAAACAGCGTCAGTTCGGGTTAGTTCCAAACAATTCATTAAAAATCAGAGGCAAAACAATAGCAAAGTGTTTGGAAAAGTAGATACGTTTGCGACGTATCAGTCCCTCTATCTAAGTCGTGACCTCTTGGGGCGCCTTGCCCCTCCTTATAAAGGTGGAAGAGGCCGGCTTACATGTCGAGTCCTAGTTGGATACAAACTCTTCTCTTCTTCTATTACAAGTTGGGCAAGGTGAGACCTTGTCCTACTCTGATTGTGGAGTTGGCCTACAGGGCTCCCCCTGATGGGCCACGTTCCGACTCCTTGCAGGTACCCGTGTCCCATATCCACGACAGTGCTCCAGGTGTTGCGGCCCGCCTCCAAGCCGCGATGGACGAGCACGAGCTCGCGTGGGCGCTGTGCAGGGTGACTACCAAGGAGTTCCTCGGCTCCGAGTAGATCGGCCGCTAAAGAAAAACAACAAGCTATCTAGTTTCAATTTTCCGCTTTTCCATAGTTCTATCTCCATGTAAAATAAGACTAGTTTTATCTAGCTGTCTCCTTTTATTCATAAGGGCAAACAAAACCCATAGCACTGATACAACAATACAATCCTCAACTGAAACTGATACTCTAACAACTTCTAACGAGAGATTAACATCAAGTGGAAAAAACATAGCAATGATACAACAATAAAATCCTTCCGCCATCATATTGGATTGCTTCTTTGATTCGAGCATCTGCCTTAACAGCTTCTTCAGTTGTGCATGGTCTTCCGCATTCCCCATCTTCGGAATGGCTCTGTCCATAGGCAAATTCTCCACACCCAGTGGAAAATTGAGCTCCTCGATAGGGCCATCCTTCGCTTCCACTAAGCTCGCAGCCCGAAGCCTCTTAAAGTATGCATTCATCCACTCGATCTGGTGACGTCCCGGCAGGATCTGAAAACGACAACATGAACCCTAAATCCTAAATTCGACGAAATAAAAATGAAATCGCGAGAAATTATAGCAAGCGGCTGCGAGAACTTAGACCTTACCTCCCCCACCACCTGTCATGGCTCATTCAGGCATTTCAAATAGTCGCGGCCCCGGTGCCCATTCTTATCAGTCTGACAGGTCTTCCGCTTAAGAGGACCTGACCACTTAGGGCATAGTGTCATCGGTAGTGGTCCATACCGCAGCCATATCGGGTGGGAGGATGACGTGTAGCTAGACATCTTTCACCAGTGACAAAAGTGACTAAAAACGGTGTATCAATGCTTGGAAACAAGGCCTAGGCTTCATACTTTCACTAGTGACTACTCTCAACATCATTAACATAATTAAACACATAATAGTTCCCACAAAAATACATGCATGGTAGACGTTACTCGGAGATCATTCTTTCGTGGATCAAATAGGATGAGAATTGCGTAGGGCTACGAAAAGCACACCTTAAAGTTTGTATTCCACATCTATGGACACTTCATGCTGTGACTATCCGCATCCAAAGATAGTACTAACAAACACCACAACCTATTTTTTGAATAGTCTCTTTCTTCAATAACACAAGCATCAAGAAACCTCATGATCTATTCAATCCAACAATAATAAAGAACAAACTCATGATGAAGATCCCTCTAAGCTTTTATCATTAGAGTCACACACGGCACCCACACTGTCACCGAGATACCGTGATCACAACGGTGACTCCTGAACTTATACTAGATGACACCACTTGAGCAAAATCATACCCATTACACATAGGGAAACATCACATATTCAACTATACTAACAAAGCTCATGATCACAACGAAGATCACATCATGGGAGACAGAGATAACCACATAGCTACTTGTATAAGCCTCAGCCCCGGTGAGGGACTACTCCCTCCTCATCACGGGAAGCAGCGATGTTGATGGAGATGGCTCCGGCGGTCGATCCCCATCCCGGCAGGGTGCCGGAACAGGAACTTCAGAACCCCCGAAACTTGTCGGCAATGGCGGCGGAGCTCTGTATCGTATTTGGGAAAATCCTTCGGGGGTTAGGGTTTTTTCGTCGGGGATGATTTATAGGCCAAAGGGCGTCAAGAGGGGGTCTCCGAGGGGCATGGACCACCCCCGGCCGCGACCCCCCTTAGACCCGCAGGTGGGACCCTGCCCCTGGCCTGTGGGTCCCTCCCGGGGTCGCCCTTCTGGCTCCGGTCCTTATTTCCTCAATAAAAAATCACCGTAAATTTTTGTCCAATTCCGAGAATATTTACAGAAATAACTTTCTGCAACAAAACAGGACAAAACAGGGAACTGGCACTGGACATCTTGTCAATAGGTTAGTCCGACAAAATGCATAAAAATTATGTAATATGGTATTAAAAACATGTGACAACATCACAAAACTAGCATGGATCAATACAAAATTATAGATACATTTGACACGTATCACGGAGCGAGCCCCCAGCGATGGAGGAGCTTCTCGACCAGCCCGTCGTAACGGGCTGGGACATTGTACTCTCCGGGAGTGCCCTGGAGGTAATCCGCCGGCATGGGATCCTGCTGGCACGCGCCCACCATGCCATCGACAGGCTTGGTGGGAGTCTTGCGGTGGAGCGCACTACGTACGAGGCCGAGTGCCGACGCCTTGCGGCGTCGTGGCGTGAGTTCCGCGAGGCGCAACCGGTCCGCGAGGAGGAACGGCTGCGCGCGGTGGAGGAGGCCACCTCGGCTGCCGCAGCGGCGAGGGAGGCAGAGGCGGAGGCGCGCCTCCAAGCCGCTACGGACGCCGAGAGGGAGCTCGCGCTGCGCGAGCGTGAGCTTGCGCGCACAGATGCGGAGCAACAGACGATGAGGGCTCGCTTGGAGCAACTCGAGGAAGATCTGATTGATCACCAGGAAGCTCTCAACGAGTGGGAGAGCAGGCTCAATGCTGACGCGGATGCTCGCCTCGTCAGGAAGCGGGACGCCTTGGAGGAGGAGGTGGATGACCTCGTGGGCGCCCTCTGCGATAGCTTCACGCGCGCTGATGGAGTTTATGAGGGCGCAGGGCCCTCCGTAGGAGCCGGCGGGGGCGCCTCAGGAGGAGGCACTGACGGCGAGGCTCGCGATGCCCCGGCGGAGTAGACTCCTAGGGCCGTCCTCTTGTATCTGCTTTCAGCGGCTGGAAATTTCCCGAGGCCGTGCGGCGGGCGGTTCGTTGCTCCCTCGGGAGGCTTATCCGCGCGAGGCCTCGTGAGGCGTCCGCCTGAAGCGTCGCTCTTGACCTCTCTTGGTGATCCTGCATTGCGACATTGCATAGGGAAACAGGTTTCGCACACTGGCTGCGCATGCACACCTCGTTAGTTTGAGCCTGGGTGCCACGCGAGGAGAGACAAGTGCCAAGTTTCACGGGGAGTTGACGTGCACGGGAGCTGGCCCGCGAGACAGAGCTCATTGTCATACTTAGGCTTATGCTTGTGGGTATGGCCCGGCATAGGCACCGTGTCCTAGCCCCCGCTCGCGTGGTGCATAGGCTGAACTGGCGGCAAGGCCTCTGGTAGCGCTCTCGCGAGGCCTAGAATAAAAAATGCCACCGTGGCCGACACGGGCTCTCATGGCGGCAAGGCCTTTGAGTTTCACAATGGCGAAAAGGCCTCTGGGATTCAAAATGGCGACAAGGCCTCTGGGATTCACAATGGCGACAAGGCCTCTGGGTTCCACAATGGCGACAAGGCCTCTGGGTTTCACAATGGCGACAAGGCCTCTGGGATTCACAATGAAGACAAGGCCTCTGGGATTCACAATGGTGACAAGGCCTCTGGGATTCACAATGGCGACAAGGCCTCTGGGTTCCACAATGGCGACAAGGCCTCTAGGTTTCACAATGGCGACAAGGCCTCTGGGATTCACAATGGCGACAAGGCCTCTGGGATTCACAATGGCGACAAGGCCCCTGGGTTCCACAATGGCGACAAGGCCCCTGGGTTCCACAATGGCGACAAGGCCTCTGGGATTCATAATGGCGACAAGGCCTCTGGGATTCATAATGGAGACAAGGCCTCTGGGATTCACAATGGCGACAAGGCCTCTGGGTTGATGCCATTGTGGTCGGCGTGGGGTGGAGTTCGTGCGGTCAACAGACGGCGCAGAGGAGGACCCGACGTGGGGTTGAGTTCTTCGTGAGGTCACGGGTAGAACTTGCGGAGGTGTTGGATGTTCCACGGGTTCGCCACCGGTGTACCATCCTTCGTCTCCAGCCGTGCGGCACCTGGCCGGGCGATGCGTGTGACCCTGAAGGGTCCCTCCCACATGGGTGAGAGCTTGTGTAGGCCTTCCCGAGAAAGGATACTCCTGAGGACGAGGTCTCCGGCTTCGAAGGTGCGGCGACAGATATGTTGACTGTGGTAGCGGCGTAGTCCTTGCTGGTACATGGCCACGCGAACGGCTGCCTGGCGTCGAGCTTCCTCGAGGAGGATCAGGTCCTCGTCTCGCTGCTCATCCTGGTCTTCCTCATTGAAGGCGCGGACTCGTGGAGAGCCGTGCTTGAGCTCGGTGGGAAGAACAGCTTCTGCTCCATAGACGAGGAAGAAAAGGGGTCTGGCCCATTGGCTTGGTCATAGTTGCTCGTATTGACCAGAGAACCGACGGGAGCTTGTCGACCCAGCCCTTTCCGCTTGTCTTCAGCTTGTTGAAGCTCTTGGTCTTGAGGACCTTGAGGACTTCTGCGTTTGCGCGCTCCGCCTGGCCGTTACTTCGTGGGTGAGCGACGGAGGCGTAGCAGATCTGGGTGTCGAGGCTGTCGGAGTAGGCCTTGAAGATGCCGCTAGTAAGTTGTGTGCCATTGTAGGTGATGATGCGGTTTGGCATGCCGAATCGGCACACCAAACCCTTGATGAACTTGACTACGGCCCTCACCGGGATTCCTCGTACCGGTTCCGCCTCTGGCCACTTGGTGAATCGATGGCGACAAAGAGGAAACGATAGCCCCCGAGCGCTCGTGGGAAGGGTCCCAAGATGTCCCATGCTTCACGAACTTGTTCTCTTGCTTATTTTGACGCTTCGATTTGTTGTCGACGACGATGGAGGCCTCGAGCCGCGTGAGCAGCAGCGGGAGTAGCCCCCGAGCCCCAGGGCCAACGAGCGCCTGATGCGCGCAAGGCGCCCCTGCAGGCCTCTCCTCCTGAGAGTCTGCTTGAGGAGCGTTCTCAGCGCAGAGCCCCCGTGCCGACGTTAGAGTGTCCCTGCCGAGATCTGGGCCGCCACAGGCGCCATGACGAGCTTGGGGGTGCGGTGGTTAGACCGACGCGGCCATCCGGCGGAGGTTGGAGTAGTGGAGACGGCGTGGTGGTGAGGTGACTCTTGCTGCCGTGGGGAGTCCGCGGACTTCGAGGAGGAGGCGGCGGAGGCAGCATAGGCTGCGCCGCCGGAGAGGCTGGGGACACGGGCTCAGCGGCACTGGTGCCGCGACCGTGCTCCACCTGTGGAGGTGATGCGAGATGCGCCTGTCCGCGGGCGCGCGGCTGCCGACCGTGGCGAGTAGATCTGTTGAGGAAGACCAAGCCTCAACCCCTACCTGGCGCGCCAAATGTCGGATTTGTGGTTCCGATGGACCTATGTTCTTCCACGGGGTTGAAAGCTAGTCTACCGATGAGATCTCTACGAGGGTCGGAGCGAGCAAAGCAAGAACACACACAGGGTTTACCCAGGTTCGGGCCACCGTAGAGATGTAACACCCTACTCCTGCTTGTCTGGTTGTATTGCTTGTGCAGGTGGTTGGAATGTCCCCCCTACAATGAAGGAAGTTGATTGCCTTTTATAGTGACCCGGGCCTCTTCCGCCAGACGGTAAGGGCAACCACAATTGGTCAAGATAAGACAAACGAGGGTACATGGCTTGCTGATGTTGTCTGTAGCGCCCCGACCCCGGAATTATACAGAGAGGCTATGTAACCCACAGGCTATGCTACACAATCGAAGGGCATGGAATTACCGCTCCCACGCAACACATCGATCGTGCCATAAACACTGGCATAGCAATCAATGTATAATAAGGAGATCAAGACTTGTGGAACAACTGGCACATCACAGACTCTACGACACAAAGAGATCATATAGCAACTCATATAACGAGGAAGATACAAATTACACAACAGGGGTCACAGACCCAACAATACATCAAGCGGAAGCGAAGTAGTGTTGTCTAACAACAAGATCCAAAATATGGCCTAAGAGGCCTACAAATAAACATCCCGTGCCAGCCTGTTCCAGGACGTCCCAAGCTGCCACCTGAGAACCCCAGACTACTCGTCGATGTCCACCTGTGTGCTCGGTGTCGTCCTCCTCTGAAACAAATATATAAGCAGCAAAGAGAGACTGAGTACGACGTACTCGCAAGTTTAGTAGGGCGATATAGGCCCCATGATGACGGTGGCTCTAAAGCTGTATAGTAGTTATTTTGCATAAAGCTAGTTTTCAAATTTAAAAACATAATTGACCCATGGCGTCGACTACTCAGAAGGTTTTCATAAAGGGGATGAGATAGTAAACTTTTTATCTTCGGTTCTCAACGAACCCTTAGTACCCATTTCTCATCACTCATCTCCATGAAGGCACTCCCCCGAATCACCCTCGAGGAAATGAACCTTTATCACACGTTGAAAATGCAACCTTTAGCTGACAAATTAATTAATTAGGTTCAGGTTCTCTATGATCTTATCGTCTATTCCCAAGTCGTCCATAACCGCGGACACGGCTTTTTGAAAAGATTAAACCCTGCAGGGGTGTACTAATTTACCCATTGGTACCATCCGGCTCGCCTAATTAGCTCTCTTCCGGGGAAAGCTAGCAAGTAGGCGCGGTTAAACCTTTACCTCGCATGAGACTATCCAAGAGTCATCTGTGGCGACAGGACAAGTTTACCCAGACTATTTCAGCCCCTGCCCCCATCGCCACTCCCTAAACACCACCATCCTCATCATTTCTTTTTCCACCCACATACTCACCCGCAAATGGAAATAGCAAACTAGAGGACCCTTGGATACGCCCGCACAAGTTATTCAGTTA
>QRDG01000200.1:143042-251257 GCA_012064385.1 Puccinellia tenuiflora
GAGGAGGGAACCTCGACTCTGGAATCTATCGATACCCAAACAAGCATAGAAGAACAAATAAATAACATGAATACAAGGTGCAATGCACAATCATGATGACATGTCAAGTTCATGCAACAATATCATCATTTGGATTAGCCATCAACATTAAATGGAGTGCCAAATAATTAGTACAATTATTTGGAAGCAACCCCATATTTAACTTAGTGACCACATTGCTTATAAATTATTACATTACTAAGAAGTGGCTCAAATATGCATGAACATGACATGAAATGATAGGTATTATTCTCCTGATCGTTTTGGTACCTCGTTTGGAATTTTCCGAGTACCGATGAATAAATAGTGAATTAAATGATTATTTGAATTTAATTCTTTTAACCAATTAAGAAATAACATCAAAGGAAAATTTGTTGTCATGAGGTGATATTAGCATGATTAAATAGCATTTGAAATGCTGAGCACTTTGATATTTTATTCACAATTTTTGGTTAATTATTTATCAAGTTATGATTTTCCCAAAATTGTTATTATTTTTGCCATTTTAGTAATTCTTAACAAACAACAAGAATATTGTTTCAAAAGATCATTACAAAGATACTAACAGGTAGGGTTTGTTTTTCTGAACAAATTGATATTTTATTTGCTAAATTTGATACCATATTCAGTTAGTTATTACTTATTCTATGAATTTTTTTCCTTTTTCTTCTGTTGGGCTGGCCTCCAGATCGGCCTGGCCGGCTCCCAGGCCGAGCTCCTACCCGAGCCAACCGGCCCACTGGCCGGCACCTAGGCCGGGCGAGTACCCGAGCCAACCGGCCCACTGTCCGGCCCAGGCCGGGCACTCAACTACGGCGTCGGCTGCGCATAGACGCGATAGCGAGGAGCGGCGACGTACGGTGTGAGCGAGAGGAGAGGGAGAGGGGGAGCGGGAGGATGTACAGGGGACGCGTAGCTCACCCTGGAGCATGGAGGGGAGGTCGGGGAGGCCGGAGGGGGACGGACGGCGACGGATTTCGCTCGGCGGAGCTCGGCCGACGCGAACGAAGACGAGGACGGCGGCGTCGATCCCGAGCGTCCCGGCTCGATTCCGCCGGAGGGGAGGGAGAGGATGATGCGGTGGAGCTTCCCGTAGGCTTCGATCTGCTTTGCACTCCCTCGAATAACGGCGGCGAGCTCGGCAAGGTCGTGGCCATGGCGGACGGATGGGAGAGAGGGGGCGGGAAAAGGAGGAGCAGGTGAGGGAGTGAGAGGAGAGCGTGGGGAGAGAGCATGGTCTCGGGGCGTTCTTGTCCCCCAGCGCGGGGGGGGGGGGGGGGGGCGGTGTCCTGGCGCAGGTGCGGAGGACGGCGCCATGGCGCCACAGTTCGGCCACTGTGGCGACAGTGATGAAGATGACGTCCAAATTGCGAAAACACCCTTTTCTTCTTTCCCCCTTTTCAACTTCAAAACTAGTAGGGTTTCAGTGAATTATTTAAGGCCTTTAATCATTTTTATAAATTCTGCCAAAATTCAGATAACCTCCCCATGACATTTAGAAGCTCCACAAAAATTTGTGTTGCAAAATAAAATGTTTTGGACAACATTTGTTCATAGGGTTTGAAGATGTCAAATTTTAATAATTTCAAAAAAAATCCAATTACTTGTGGTACTTAATCATTTTCAAAAATAGTGAAAATATTCATGGAGGCTCATAATATTATAAGGGAGCTCCCCATATTTTTATTTTGAATTTTTGATAGGTTTAACCTGGTTTCAAAAATAGGAATGGATTTGCACATATTTGAATTCTCAAATTTATTTCTTTGCTTGGCAAGAAATTGCCTTTGGCAAATATGTATAAAAGGTATTCTTGGAACTTCCTGGACAAATTGAAAATTCAAGAATTTTTTTTTTGCCAATTTGAGCAATTGCATTGAGGTTGGAGATTTTGGGATCGGATTTGTTTCCTTTTAATGCTTTCCAATCTTGCTTTATTTTAAATTAGCAATTTAAATGGATGCCATGATGCAATGTTGCAAAGCAAAAAGTGAAAATTTGGCCCATATTGTAGGGTACCAAACTGGGGCTGTTACAATATCCCAGGTGTCTTTTTTAAAGGTAACATGCAAACCTCAAGAGCAAAACAATTAATACCAAGTAATCTGTATGGCAACTATGAATCTTGATGTAAACTTATGAGTCTAATATAATATATCCTTTATAAAACAACAAATGAGTATGGCAAGTTCAAATGCGCCCTTTATCGTGTCAGCCATCCCAAGGGTAAAGAAGGACAAACACAGAGTACGGTGGCTGAAGTGACCAGCCTACACAATACTAACAGGCGAATGATACATTAGTAGGAAAAGCCTTACCCGTGGCACACCATTTTTGGCTACCCATGACGCAGGGCCTGCGCCACTGGTATCACGCCACTATCCTACCCATGGTGCATATGCCTGGTGCGCCATGGGTATATACACATACCAGTGGGGCACTGGTTCTTGGTGCGCCACTAATAATAGTAGTGGTGCATTGGTTCTTGATGCGCCACTAGTATACAATTTCGAATTAAAAAAATACAATACGACCGAGCCTTAGAATCGTGCCCAGGATGAGCTTGGCGGAACCCGCCGTGCGCGGTGTGCAACCCAGCGTGGCTTCGAGGACGCCAACGGCCAAAGCCTTGGACCCACCGGGCCTCCTCTTCGGGCTGACCGAGCATGCGATAGAGAACAACGACATGAGGAGCGCATTGAGGCCCCGGAGCTCCAGGTGTGTGCGAGTGAGGGCGAGGTGGCAGGTGGCGGTGGTCGATAGGGATGAGGAAGAGGGGCCTCTTGTAGAGTGCGTACGTGGGTGCACTACGACCACATTATCCCCTCTTACCCGTGGCACATGGAGTTAACTAGTGTGCTACAAATAAGGGCATACTAGTGGCGCACCCGTTTACCGTCTACCTATAACCCTTTTTCTAGTAGTAATAATGCAACAACCTACATTTTATGTACTACAGTAGGTACCAAGTGCAAACACACTTAGGCTGCTCACAATGGGGAGTAACTACTAGCAACATACGTATGGTACTAACTCCACAGTGGGTAGTAACATATATATATCATATTTATTAACCTATAGACTCACACTGTTTTGGGATATGTGATGTTGTAAATAAACGAGGTGTTTGTTAAGCGTGTCTTACCCTTTGTCTCGGGCCGCTTTCCGTGTTTATATAGGCACAATGCCGAGGGGTTTACAGATGGTTACAGGTTGTCGATCTTATCAGATCATCACGACTTATCTAGCTAACCACCACAATCTTATAGTTACGATTGGGGGTTTTACAACTTGATCATCAAGCAAGATTAATATGGTAACAACCACAGCTAACAACATGGCCGTGTATCTAACACCCCTCCTCAATCTCAGCCTTCTTAAGGTTGAGATTGTACCGAAATGCTTCAAGCAACTTGACCGGTAATGCTTTGGTGAATCCATCTGCCACTTGATCTTTAGAGGAAACAAACCGAATATCAAGAAGCTTGTTTGCTACCCTTTCTCTCACAAAATGAAAATCTATCTCGATGTGTTTAGTTCTAGCATGGAACACAGGATTAGCAGAAAGATAGGTTGCACCCAGATTATCACACCACAGACATGAGATTTGATCTTTCTTAATACTAAGTTCTGCAAGAAGAGACTCAATCAAAGACTTGTATTCGGCTTCTATACTAGATCTTGAAACAGTGGCTTGTTTCCTTGCACTCCACGAAATCAGATTTGGTCCAAAATACACTGCAAATCCTCCAGTGGATTTTCTGTCATCCACACATCCTGCCCAATCTGCATCAGAAAATGCACTGATAAGTGTAGAGGAGGATTTTCTAAATGTCAGTCCAAGACTAACTGTTCCTCTTATATATATCTGAGAATTCTTTTAATAGCTGACCAATGTATAGTGGTTGGTGCATGAAGATATTGACATACTTTATTAATAGAAAAAGCAATATCCGGTCTAGTAAGTGTCAAATATTGCAAGCCACCAACAATACTTCTATACCTTGTGCTATCTTCTGGACCCAAACTCTCTCCTCCAACAACTGAGAGTTTTTCTGAGGCTGATAAAGGTGTCGGTGAAGGTTTACATGCTGTCATGCCAACCTTGTCGAGCAATTCAAAAGCATATTTTTCTTGAGTTAACAATAAACCTTCATTGAATTTCTTAACTTCAATTCCCAAGAAGAAATTAAAATCACCTAAATCCTTTAGTGCAAAAGTTGTCCTCAAATCTCGAAGTAGTGTTGTCGCCTTAACAGAAGAACTAGTGGCAATGATATCGTCTACATAGACTAGCACAAAGGTGGTGAAACCTGACTTGTTGTAGATAAACAACGAAGTGTCAGCCTTGGATCCCTCAAAACCAAGTTCTTGCAATTTTGAACTCAACTTGGAAAACCATGCTCTTGGTGCTTGCTTGAGCCCATAAAATGACTTATCCAATTTACACACATGAAATGGAGAATTTACATTTTCATAACCTGGCGGTTGCCTCATGTACACCTCTTCTTCCAGAACACCATGGAGAAACGCGTTCTTCACATCTAGCTGTCTTAGCTTCCATCCTTTTGAAACTGCAATGGCTAGAACAAGTCTAATAGTAGCAGCTTTAACAACAGGGCTAAAAGTATCCTCATAGTCTATGCCATATCTTTGCTTAAAACCTTTTGCCACTAGTCTAGCTTTAAACCTATCTATTGTTTCATCAGCCTTTCTTTTGACTCTATAGACCCACTTACAGTCTATCAAGTTTCTACCTTCTCTAGGTGGAACTAAATGCCAAGTTTTATTTTCTATCAAAGCATTATACTCCTCATCCATAGCCTTTTTCCATTCTGGTTTTGAAAGAGCTACTTGTAAATTTTCTGGTTCCTCTAATGCACATGATAAACCATATCTAACAGTACCATCTGTATATACCTTCGGTTTATTTTTACCAGTTTTAAACCGTGTGCGGTGAACTGGTTCAGCAGCAGTCACATCATTTTGCTGCGTAGAGGATCCATCCTGCAGCGCTCCTGCAGCAGAATCAGCCACAGCTGATCCGGTCGGCGATCCAGCCCTTGCTGATTGGCTGGACTGTCGTGTGCTCACGCGGGATGATGATGACGCTGGCGATGTGTCGCCTGCTGGTTGGTGACGGGACCGCAAGGTGGACTGACCTCGCTGGCCACTCCGATCCCGAGGCAAATCTGCTGATGCGCCTGCCTGATCTGCATGGGATCGCGCGGATGTTCCACCACAAGCGCCTCCGCGGCTCCCGATTGGCCCCAAACTGGCGCGCGAATCGTCCTTGGAATCAGTGCTGATGTTTTCTGTTGCGGCGCTGTTTTGGCTTATTTCTTCACTGTTTTGACTCATTTCTTCTCCATTATTTCCCAAATTTTCTTCTGGTGCTTCAAGGGGAATAATCTGCACCTGAGGAACACTAGTAAACATAGGAATAATTTCAGAGTCATTAGGTGTTAGCTCATCACTATGTTCTCCTTCATGAGATAACGCCGGAGAGGATTGTAGATTTTCTGGTAGGAGAAGAATTTCTTTCCGAAGGAGTGCACCTGCATTTGGGTGTAATTTTTCAAAGGGAAAAACTGTCTCATCAAAGACAACTTCTCTAGATATGTAAACTCGACCCGTGGAGATATCTAAACATTTTACTCCTTTGTGCATGTGACTATGGCCAAGAAACACACATTGGGTGGATCGAAAAGCAAGTTTGCGTTTATTGTAGGGACGGAGATTAGGCCAACATGCACATCCAAAAATACGAAGAGATGAGTAATCAGGTGTTTCTTTGAGAAGATGCTCCATAGGAGTATGATGATCAATGACTTCGGAAAGGGAGAATATTTATGAGATGTGTGGCTGTAAGGAATGCCTCATCCCAAAATTTGAGAGGCATAGATGCATGTGCAAGAAGGGATAACCCTACTTCTACAATGTGTCTATGTTTGCGCTCTGCCGAGCCATTTTGTTGGTGAGCATGAGGACATGACACATGGTGAGTAATTGCAATCTTTTCAAAAAAGGAATTTAATTTTTCATACTCTCCTCCCCAATCCGTTTGCATGGTGACAATTTTTGCGTCAAAATTTTCGTTGAACAAGATTTTGAAAGTTGTGAAAAACATCAGATTTTTTCTTGATAAGATAAATCCAAGTAAACTTGCTAAAGTCATCAATAAAGCTTACATAGTATGTGTATCGACCTACTGAACTAGGTGCTGGACCCCATACATCTGAGAAAACTAGCTCTAGAGGGGAGGCGGATACACTTGTAGATTTGGGATATGGTAATTGATGACTTTTGGCTTTTTGACAAGAATCACAAACTAATTTATCTCTAGACTCTCGAGAGCATGGAAGCTCATATTTTTGAAGAACTTGTTGAACTACTTGAAACGAAGGGTGACCAAGACGATGATGCTATCTGTCCGAGGATGGCTTGATGACACTGAACGCCATTTTATTGACTTTTGATGAAGAGGAGATCAACGGATAGAGCCCCCTTATGCATCTACCCTTAAGAAGAATTTTCTTCGTTGCCTGGTCCTTCACATAAAAGAAATAGGGGTGAAATTCTAGAAAAACATGATTGTCTTTTGTAAGACGATGAACAGAAACAAGATTCTTGGTGGCATTGGGAACATGAAGGACTTTGTTTAGATGAAGTGGACGATATGGGGTACTAACAAGTGTATGACCAACATGTCTAATGCTCATACCTGATCCACTTACCGTGTGCACTTGATCACGGCCGTGGTACCTCTCCTTGATGGTGAGCTTCTCAGCATCACCGGTGATGTGGTCGGTGGCACCGATATCACCGTACCAGTTTGTGTCCACGCCATAGGAGTCGACGTTGTTCATGTTCTTCTCTTCTTGGTCATCTTCATCGTAGCGATGCCAGCAGCTTGCAGATCTGGCAGACAGGGCGGTTGTAGCCACCGCCACGTCCACCGCCTTGTCGCCCGCCGCCCCCTTGGTTGTTGTTGAAGCGCCCGTTGACGCGGCCGTAGCCGCGTCCACCACGGCCACGTGGTCCGCCACGACCATAGCCATTGCCACGTCCGCGATTGTTGGTGTTGCCGCGTCCGCGTGTGGCAACATTGGCGGAGGAGTTGAAGCTGCCACTGCCAGAGTTGAGGAGCGCCATCCTGTTGTCGAAGCCGCTAACCTGAGAGTACAGGTCGCTGACGGAGACGTCGTTGTTGTTGGCTTGGAGGGCGGCGAAGATCGGGTTGTAGTTGTCGTCGAGGCCGAGGAGGAGGTACTCCACCAGCTCTTCATCCTCGAGCGGGCGGCCTGCAGCTGCGAGCTCGTCTGCAAGTCCCTTCTCCTTGGTGAAGTAGACAGATGCATACTTGTTCTTCTTCTTGGTTTGGGCGAGCTGGGCCCGAAGGTTGGCGATGCGGGTCTTGGATTGTGTGGCGTGCATGGTTTTGATCGCCTTCTAGACCTCAGAAGTTGTCTGCATACCAACAGTTGATGCCAAAACTTCTTTAGACAGAGAGTTAACAAGGTAGGAGAGAACTTGTTGGTCGGTGTAGATCCAGGCGGCGTAGGCGGGGTTGGGCTCCTCCACCTCGCCGTGCTTTTCGCCCTTGTTGACCTTGATGGTCTTGGGCGGAGCAGGGGTTGTACCATCGAGGTACCCCATCAGCTGTGCGCCACGCACAACCGGGAGAACTTGGGTCTGCCATAGGAGATAGTTCTCCCTTGTTAGCTTCTCGGAAACGCTTGCGCCGCCGAGGGGGTTCACCATGCTCGAGGGAGATGACCCGGCGGCTGAGGAAGACATCTAGATGCGTTGGAAGCCTAGCTCTGATACCATGTAAATAAAACGAGGTGTTTGTTAAGCGTGTCTTACCCTTTGTCTCGGGCCGCTTTCCCCGTGTTTATATAGGCACAATGCCGAGGGGTTTACAGATGGTTACAGGTTGTCGATCTTATCAGATCATCACGACTTATCCAGCTAACCACCACAATCTTATAGTTACGATTGGGGGTTTTACAACTTGATCATCAAGCAAGATTAATATGCTAACAACCACGGCTAACAACCTGGCCGTGTATTTAACAGATGTTACAGTAACTAGTTATGTTATCACAACCCACTCTCTTCTCATTAAATAGTTGCCACGTAAGATTTTTTGCATACATGGCATGCAAGTTATTAGTAACTCTGTTACTCCCACTCTGACTAGCCTTCCACACACCCTAGGCGGACACTGCACAAGAGCAGATATCTAAGGTAGCTGTGGGTCCTGGGTGTCACCTTGGACATCGTTAACCCAGCTATACTTCTCCATGTACTGGTTCGCGATGCTCTCCGGCGGCGGCGGGTATTCATCGATGCACCCTGCCCAGGCGCCATTGTCAGCCATGTGACCCTTCACCTCCCACAGACAACTGTTGCACTTAAACCCCGACCCGAACGTCAGCATGAGCACCCTGTCTCCTCTCTTAAGCCTCCCCTTGGCCTCCATGTACGACAGCACGTACCAGAGGCTGCTCGTCGACGTGTTCCCCCACCGGTGCAGAGTCATCCAGGCAGGCTCCACGTCGTCGGCGTCGAGACCGAGGCTGCCCTTCACACCCTCGATGACCGCCGTGCCGCCGGGGTGGATGCAGAAGTGCTCCACGCCGGTCTTGAAGTTGATCTTGGCAGGGCCGTGCGTCGTCTTCGTCGCATCGCCACGCGAGAGAACTAGCTTCTTCAACATGCTGTGGGCAGCGAACCGCACCAGCTCCGACACGGGCAGGATGCGCGGGGCGAGGCGACGCAGGTTCAGTGTCAACGCCCGGGCAGCTGCCTTGGGCAAGTCCTTGCTCAGGCTGATCCCGACGCGCCCGCTTCCGTCGTCGAGCTTCATCGCGCACGCGTGCGCCTCGTCGTCGGCGGCGGTGTTCGAGCGCACAAGGTGGCGGAGCGCCATCTTGGCACGCCTGCCGAGCGACGGGTCGTTGGTGAGCAGCACCGCGGCGCCCCCGCAGCGGAACAGGCAGTTGCCGAGCATCATGGACCTGTCGGTGCCGGTGTACCAGTGCGGCGCGATGGACTCGGACGAGACCACGAGCGCCACGGACGCCGGCCGCGTCCGCAGCGCGTTGCGCGCGAGGTCCAGCGAGACCAGGCCGGCGCTGCACCCCATGCCGGAGAGGTTGTACGCGGCGACGTCCTCGCGCATGCCGAAGCGGCGCACGATCCTGGAGGCGAGCGACGGCGCGGGGGAGAACATGCAGACGTTGACGACGAGCACGTCGACGTCGCCGGGCACAAGGCCCGTCCTGTGGAAGAGCTCGGGGATGGCCTCGTCGAAGAAGGCGTCCATCTCGTCGAGCGCGTCCTGGTGGGTGGGCGTGTCCTCGCGGCACTCGAGGAAGTTGCGCGGGCAGTAGCTGTCCTCGCCGATGCCGGAGCGGACGATGACGCGGAGGAGGAAGCGGTACTCGGGGAGGCCGAGGCGCTTGTTGCGCATGACGAAGCTGCCGGCCATGTCCGTGCTCACCTTGCGGTCGTCGGACGGCTTGTGGCAGACGTAGTCCAGGAGGTAGCACTGCGACTGCCGCCGACGGGCGACGGCTGCGCGCACCAGGGAAGCCGCCGCGCGCGCAAGGAGGAGCACCGTGAGCAGAAGAAGCAGATCCATCGCACGAGTATGTGTTAATTTTACAGCTTTGAGTTCCACATAGAGAGCGTGATTATATATAGCCGTCCGTAAGCCAATAGGGTCTCTTTTTACAGTGTGCATGCATGCATTAAATTAAAAAGTGGAGAAGGAAAAAATGCACATGGTACTTTGGTCGGGATCAATTAATACCAACCTAGACGAAGTGACTTCGTCAGTCTACTCTAGCACGACACCGCCCATCCAAGATCGATGTGCAAGTCCTTGATCCGTCCAACTATGCGACGGATTGGCCTTAATGTGACGTTGCCCTACTTTATTCCGACTAGAGAAAGCATAGCGAACTTCTAGATATAACATGCCGTCATCTTATTTATAGTCAACTTAATAGTATTCAATATGTATAGGAGTTAGCTATAAATATGTTATAATTTACTAATATCAAGTACACCATGCATCCTCTCATAAAGCGAGTTCTCATAAAGTGACGTGATCACGTACTCTAGCGAGCTCTCATTGGATTTTAATCATTCTTGCCACTATGTCCGATCCTAATCTCATTTCTTTCATTTGATCGATTGAAATCTCAATCTTGTTACTGCACAGCAAAAACAATACTCGATTTTGCCACCCTATCCCTCCATGTTAGTTTTGTCCTAAATTGCGCCTTTGCCCACCTCTGAACATGTCCCGTCAAGCTCAATTGGATTTTGAGAACCGTTGCCTTCGCTCACTGACGCGGATGGCGGCGACGGCGAGGAGGCCGCCTCCACCCACCAATATGAATGTGCAACGAGACTCTACTAGAAAACGAGATTTTGCCGACATCTTTGGTGTTTGCTCAGTGTAAAACCGCGGATACTCGGCAACGAGGCATGTATACTGAGTAATATGAAAACAAACTCTAGGCAAACAAAACATTACCCGGCAAAAGGCCGGTTGTATGGTGAGTGAGCCAAAAAGGAACTCGGCAACGACAATAAGACCAAAGTACACTCTACACATCTCAACACAGGCAAAAATGATGGCCACATGTCCCTTGTTAGCTAGGTTGACAGTTCTCTATGTCTGCTGAGTGTCGGCAAATGTTACGTGCCCCTTTTGTAACCTAGAAACAACCTTTGACGACTACTTTCGGGGACACTCGGCAAAGTTGGGAATGTCGGTAAACTGAATGTCGAGTATGCCTGGCTAGCACTGAACAATTGGTGGGCTACGTGGCACTAGAGCTTTGCTCCGGAGGCTATTTGCCGAGTGTTGGCACTTTGCGACCAACTATATCGGTCGAGCATGATTACTCTTGGAAAACACAGGGACACGTGTGGCGTCTTGATGTGGTCCTCTCTTTGCCGAGTATACTCTGCAAACACTCGGCAAAGTGGTTGACCGATGCACTACAGGAATGGACGGCTATGCCGACGGCCTTTTGCCGTCGGCACAGGCCAATTTGCCGTCAGCATAGCTTGTGCCGACGGCGGCCGTCGGCGTATTGCCTCGTAGGCATAGGGCCTTTTGCCGTCGGCGTAGAGAAAGACCGTCGGCGTAGGCTATGCCGACGGCAAAGCCGTCGGCGTAGATTCCGTCGGCATTTTTTTTCTAAAATTATTTTTCCCAAAAAAAATTAATTTTTTTTCAACTTTTTTTCAAATTATTTGTTCCAAGTTTTTTTTTCAAATTTCGAATTTTCCAACTTCTTTTTCAAATTTCGAATTTCCCACTTAGCCACACACTTAATCTCAATCTCAGGTCAAAGTACTTACCTTAGTCAAACTTCCTGTTCGGTCACCCATCCTCAGATTGCTCCAGCCCAAGCACGCTTAACTTTTGAGTTCCTTCTAAATTAGCTTCCAGATGAGATGTTAGAACTTACTGATATTAGTATCCTATCAACCATATTAACCCATGGGTCATGATGTTACACTTTTTATTATTTAAATTTTGAAAATTTATTTCAATAAGTAACAATGATTATGTAATAATATTTTTTTGAATAAATAACAATAAAATTTATTTTACTTTATTTTCTCCTTTTTACTTAATATGGAATAATTAATATCTTTAAATCCGTAAATTGAAATTTAATAAATAAAATGTCTAAATCGATTAAAAAAATGAGAGGAATCCAAATATATCATCCATATCATCTTTTTCATCATGTATATGACTTTTTGCAACATATTTTTGGTATTTGCTTAATAAAAAAAGTCATTTTGACACTTAAAAATGAAAAAAATGATATTTATAAAAATATTTTAAACAATAATTTTTGGCAATAATGTTTGACATACCTAGACACACTTATGTGTCAAATATGGGCACATTATTACAAACTATGGCACGAGGATGATCATATCTACGTCATTTGACTCGAAACTTATACATGTTTATAGATGGTTGACTTTTTGTGAAGAAGTTTTTTGATAACTTTGTCAAAACTCAGGTTTAATATTTTTCCTAGCAACTAGTACACATAAAAGGAGTCCATGCCAAAGGATTTAATTTATTGAGTATTTTTTCACTTTCTTTTATTTTATTCAAAAAATGGTCAAAAGAGTCGTCGTGCCTGTTCATCCAAAGGGGTCTCATTTTTTAAAACTATTGATGGTTTTGTGATACAACCACTACTGGTGTACCTTAAAATGATTTTTGTAAAATTTTCAGAGCAAACTATCACACACTTGTAGTTCAAAATTGAATTAATTTTGAAAATAGGCATAAAGTCAATTAAATAGGCGAAATGAGGTAGAAACCGAGAAAATTACTAATATTTTTGGATTATCGATAAAATATGTCCTACTTTGTGTGAAAATTGTATATGTGCCAATTTGCACCATATTTGTCGTACTTGCTTCACAAAAATGTCATTTTTGACAATTAGAAAATGAAAATGATATTTACAAACGTAATTTGAAAAAAATTAGTTCTGCAACATTGTTTATCATAACAAGACACACCTATGTGTCAAATATGGACACATTATCACAAACTATGGCACGAGGACGATTATATCTACGTCATTTGACTCGAAACTTAAACATGTTTATAGATGATTGACCTTTTTGTGAAGAAGTTTTTTGGTAACTTTGCCAAAACTCAGGTTTATCATTTTTCCTACCAACTAGTACACATAAAAGGAGTCCATGCCAAAAGATTTCACTTTTTGAGTATTTTTCCATTTTCTTTTATTTTTTTGAAAAAAATGGTCAAAATGGACCCCGTGCCATGATTTGTGATAAAGTGTCTATTTTTGACACATAGGTGCGTCTTGGTATGACAAACATTGTTGCCAAAAATAATTTTTAAAATATTATTATAAATATCATTTTCTATTTTTTAAGTGCCAAAAGCGATTTTCTTTTATTAAGCAAGTACCACAAATATGTTGCAAAAAGTCATATACATGATCAAAAAGATGATATGGATGTCATATTTGGATTTCTCTCATTTTTCTAATCTATTTAGACACTTTATTTGTTAAATTTCGATTTATAGATTTAAAGATATGAATTATTTCATATTAAACTGAAAACAGAAAAAAAATCAAAGCTATGCCGACGGCAAAGCCGTCGGCATAGCCGTCGGCATAGCCCCTGTGCCAACGGTAGAACCTACGCCGACGGCCGTGTCGACGAGCAGGCCTCGTCGGAGCCTATGCCGACGGCCCCGATAAAAAGCCGTCGGCATAGGGTGTGGCCGTCGGCATAGAAGCTCATTCCTGTAGTGCGATGTTTCCCTCATATACGGCCGCGATCACTTTCTTTTGCCGGGTACAGTCCAAAAATACTCGACATATGTTTTGCCGACATTCCCGAGTTTTGACACTCGACAAACAAGAGTTTGCCGACATGATAGTTGTCGAGTGTAATACTCAACAAACAGTTTGCCAGCATGATTTTGGCTTGTGTCGTGTATTTCACATACACGGTAAAAAAAAGGCCAATTCTTGTAGTGAGAGGTGAGATAAATAAACGAAATTAAGGTGGGGAAATAATTCAGAAGTGTGCCCCGTCTTCAATGAGAACAAGTCCGGCACCATGTAAGCTATGACATGTGGGGTAAGAGTGTTGCATGCAACTAATGGCATTAGTTGGCATAATAGGATTTATCGAACCGATGGCATGTAGGTCCAACAAATTAGTGAGACAAGAAATAAAGAGGAGAATCAGGAATAACAAACTAAGGACAAAACTAGCAGTGGAGACACAATGAAAAAGTCCGAGTAGTGTCATAATACAAGTAGTGGAAAGATTGATATTTCAATAGATCTAATGGAAAAAACTGAGATTAGATTCGGTCATAGTAGCAAGATTGATAAAATCCCTTTTAATTTTATATCCTTAATTATAACCTGCATACATCATAAAAAGACCTTTTGAAACCTAGGTGCCAGGAAGCCCTTTATTTGAAAATTTCGAAATTTCAATTTTTTCAAAAAACAATAATATACGGGTACAAATAGTTGCCTAGTATGTACATACTAAGTCTTATGAACATATATTTTGGATGTGATCTTGAAAAAAAATGTGAGGAGCATAAATAATTTTTTAAATTTCATTTACACCCTTGATTTTGTCTTTTTGCGTAAACAAAACAATAAAGTATTTTTCAACCAAACTTTGTGATAGGTGGAGTACACATAACATGGAAATTTTCTATATAATTATTTGAAATTAAAAATATCATTTTGAATGTTTTGAAGTAAAGGGCTACCTTGTCACATGAGTGTCGTATCGCCGCACTCGGTTACATCACATTATTATACTACTGTCTCTGTTCCTTGATATAAGGTGCCTAAGATTTTGAGGAAAATTTCAAAATATAAGGTGTATTGCGATTTATCAACAATTGTACCCACCCAAAAATGAGTCACAATATGGAACATGTGGATTTGAAGTATTGTTTTCAATTTGTACCTATTAGAGACTCCCATCTCTTGATTTTTTTCATGATAAAATAAGTCCACCATATGTAAAATACTGATGTATTAATATCCGTGTCAAAACCTTAGGCACCCTATATCAAGGAACGGAGGGAGTATCTCATAGGGCAGCCACATCGTGCCAATTATTGCCAAAATTTTCACATAGTCGTGTAAATTTGACATTTTCTTCAGCGTAGTTGATGCCAAATTCACATACGTCTGGACTCGATATAGACGTTGTGCCTTTTCTGCATTGTCCCGATGGAGCTGCTGGTATGTCACCGATGCAACATCGAATTGCTCAGACTGCTTCTCTGGGGCATGATTTATATCGTCTATTTTCACGTTCTTGTGCATGCAAAGGAAGTGGATGATGTTCTCAGCGGCACCCTTCATAGCGGCGTACTCATTGGGCATGTGATCCCATAGAGTTCCTTGGGACAGCTGATGTATAAGACTAGTCACAATGCAAAGTAACATAAACTAGTATCATGTATATGATACTAGTCTATGATATTATCTCCATAATGGGTAGTATCATATTTGTGGTATCATGAGGCATTGCATTTATTAGGGTGTAGACTCATTGTGTCTTGAAATCCGTTATGTTACGGTATCATATCATGATACTACTACCTCCTCTCTTTTCATTTATTGTTGTGCCACATCATCTTTTTGACAACATGGCATCTATGATACTACTTATGTTACCCCCATTGGGGCTAGTCTAAGACCCCACCTCCATTCTCTCTCCTCTTCTCCCACATCCATGTCATCAAAAATATATTATTTTAACCTTTATACCCTTTTTACATAAGCTTATTGCACTTTCTCCGAGACCATCCGGCGGTATTCCTATGTTGACGTACCCCTCGAACTGACAACCGATGTGGTGGGTTGTATGAATTGAATGGATGGGACGTAGAAGAGCGTGGCAGATCTGCTGAAGAATGCTCTGACGCGACACATACATCGTATGGTCGTCCTATAACAAACAATGATTACACGTAGTGAATACATATTTTTAGTCAATAAAGGAAACCTATGCCGATGCATCAACCACGTAACTGAATTCAAGTTTACATTTTTCTGGAGAACTAATCAGTGGCGGAGGACGAACATAATTTGCGGTAGGACGAACTTCAAAAATGACGTGGAGACCACAAAAATCATAAGACATTAATATTATATATATGATTCCAACATGATCATTTGGTACAGTAGAAATGGAAATATCAATAATAAAACTTTAATGATGTGTAAAATTCATAGACAATGGAAATGCTCTACCATTTTTATTTTATTTTTTGTTATGTTATCGATCAAGGTTTTGAATGTCGCTCTCTTGATATACGTAGGACATCATTAAGTCACCGAGAAGTCATCGCGGACATCATTATACTCAAATTCACATCTTTCAAGAGGGGTTCTCAACCATCATTTATCCAATTGAGAATAAATGTCCTCACATTCTTAACCAAAGACATTGACTGAACTATTTTTTTCGAGATGCATCCACTGAATTAATACAATTAGAATTTAAGATCAATAAAAAATCTAACATCACCCCCACATAAGTTTGTCAAAATATACTCAAGTCCTACTTAATCAAATGACATTGTTTAGAGTAGAGTTTTGTTAGATTGAAATTATCTATTACACGGAGAAATAGTTGGTTTCCGACTAGAGTAGATATAATCCTGAATCCGTAACTGGTTTGGCACACTCTTGCTTAAAATAAGAATAATTTTCTCATACGGAGTTCATTTTTAACATACGACCACTCAAAATGTTCAGAAAAAACACGTGCATCTAAATAATGTTTATAAAAAAATCAAGGTAGGGTGGCTGCCCTACCTTGCCCTATTGGGAGCTCCACCCCTGAAAGTAATGGTGCAGTGGCACTAGTAGGAAAAGACTTATAGGTGAATTATATAGCCGTGGCGCACCACCATTTTGGTCCGCCATGGATATATAGCCGTCGCGCACCCAAAACAGCATGCCAAGCATGGGACATTACCCATGGCACACCAAAATAGTGGTGCACCATGGCTAAGTCTAGACTATGCTGGCTAGGGTGCCCCCACCTTACCAGTGGCGCACCAAAAAGTGATGCGCCACGGGTAACAATATAGCCGTGGCACACCAGAAATAGGCGCGCCACTAGTATATGTTGTCACGGTGCCAGATTTTGACCACAAATACTAGTGGCACACCTAATTCATGTACACCATGAGTACTCTTGTTAGTCGTGGCGTACCTAAGTTTGGTGCGCCACGGCTATTTATGCAGTTTCTAATCCCTTGCCCCCCCCCCCGGGTGGATCGGCTTTTCAGTTTTCTAAAAAATAAAGAAAAAATGATAAACAATCAAAATTTAAAATCCTTTGAGATCGAGTTATGTTAAGTAACCTAGTTGTTATAAAAAATATGAAACATGAATTTCGACATATTTTTGCAATAAAACGTTATGCTCCGGTAAAATGGCAATAACTTTTGCATACGAACTCGGATTTTGACGTATAATATATAAAAAAACCTAGAGAAGTTACATTGATTGAAATTGTCGGAGGCCTTTTGAGGTGTTTTCCGTCTACAGAATCCCCAAATTCGCATAGGAACATTTAATTTTGGACGTTTAAGATTTCGGGGCAAAAAATATATAAATAACATCACTTACCCGTGGCGCATGGGAAGAGTGGTGCGCCACGGGTAGTTGCAATACTCATGGTGCACCACTATGAGATGCGCCACGGGTAACCTAGGGGCACAATCTGCGTGCTCACCATCCGACGACTCCCAGTAAATTAAACAAGCACACGATCCGTGTGCTAGGGGATCCGATGGCTCCTATTCACCCCAAGCTCCCACCCTTCTCTCCTTCCCTTCTCCTCTCCCTTGCCTCTCCCTTCTCCTCTCCCTTGCCTCTCCCTTCTCCCTCTCCCTTGCCTCTCCCTTCTCCTCTTGCCACCAACGTCGAGCACCTCTCCCTTCTCCTCTCCCTTCTCCTCTTGCCACCGATGGCGAGCACCCTCTCGCTTCTCCTCTCCCTTGCCTCTCCCTTCTCCTCTTTCCACCAACAGCGAGCACCTCCACAACGACGAGCACCTCCACGAAGGCCGGCGAGCACCTCCACGACAGCGAGGACCTCCACGACGACGAGCAACTCCACGGCGGCCGGTGAGCAACTCCATGACGGCAAGCACCTCCACGACGTGACAGAGCACACCTCCATGTCGCGGCGCCGGGAGGACGGGAGCTGCTGGACACGCCAACGTGTGCGGTTTAGAAGGCTGGATTATTAGTAATTTTTGCATATGTAACTTAGAGTATAGCTAAATATCATAGCACTATAATTGCAGAGGCACAAATTGCCCGTTGAAGTAAATTAATGCAATGTTTTGTTTCTATAAGAAAAATACTGCAATGTAAGATATTCCCAGCTTCAATCGACGGCAGTATGGAAATTATTAATTTCTAGACATAGTTTATGTGTGTACATGTGTGGGTGCATATTGGAGTGTAATATAACACACATGGTTCAACTGCCACGGGTGTGAAAGTTATAAACCTGTAAGTCTAGCTTGTAATTATATTTGTTTTTGGAAAAGGGGACATAGCCACGGACTCCGCACCAAAATGATCCAGATTGCATACAACCCAAATTTATTGCATAGTTTTCATAGTAACAAGAGTTTATATCTCACGGATCACAAGGGGGCCACATAAATTATCCAACGAAAAAATAAAATCAAATGGCAGCTACACATCTTGTAATCTACAACATGATTAAATATAGACCGAATGACCACCATCAACCGAGTGCATTGTCAATACATACGACGCCGCTTGTCTGCTGAAAGGACAAAGGATCACATGTGGATCTAATAAGTAGCACGGTGAATAATCTGCAAAAGATGGTCAGCTCCTGCTTTGTTCAACACAACATCATTTCGACAGTTTCAAATTGGCCAAAGAAAAACACAAACACATATTTTTTTCAAGCTCGTTCAACCAATTACTAAAGATGTTTGTAACATTAGGGGAGGTGGCGGGGGTGTTAGACATCAAATAGATTAATCTCTAGATTTTTACACGCAAAAGGGTAAGATATAAACCAATGATCAACATATTCTTCTGCATCGTAGAACACACATTCTTTACATTCGGTGCATTGATGATGAAATCACATAAAGATCTTAATTTTTAGTGCAACCTCCAATTTCTAAAGATAGTTACATAAAAATCTGGTGTGTCTATTCATAAGATTGGAATACATAGACAGAAAACAAACCCAATTGCGTTAGTTTCCAATTAAAAGAATCAACCTTCCCACACAGAGAAACTCCTATTAGTCTCTCCACAAGGTTTGGCCACTAGATCCATTTATTTCCCATTAAAGACCTGCATGTCTGCGGTGACCCAGCACACCACTGCATAATGTAGTGTACAAGTCGTTGACATAACACCCACGGAAGGACTTATCCGTAAATATTACATCCCTCAGAGTAGTATAACAGAAACATTGCGGGTCCACTTTATTACACACTGCTAAAGATTACAAGCCAGAAGTGTACAAAAACTTCAACGTCTTCCTCCGACATGGGAGGAATTTCAACTACGGTACGGTTGACCGTGGTCAACTTATTCACGATAGAAAGAAATAAACTAAGAACCATAGGGCTCAACAATCTAAGTAGTACTAGTCTAGATTTGTTCGACCGGGTTCCTAAAGTAGGAGACTAAGTCTCGGTCTCCTCATCATCGCCTCCATAAGCAATCAGGTAGTCGACGCCTTCCACTCCTCCGGACAAATCAGGTTCCTCGTAGTACACCTCGTCCTCGTGGTAAGCTCCATAGCTCTCCTTGATTGCCTCCTCAAAGTCTAAGCATGGGGTCAAAAGGGAAAGGGTGAGCAACAGCGTTACTCAGCAAGTTCTGAATATCTAGAGATAAGGTGTTTCATGCACTAGATACTGCCAAAACCTCAAGTCTTTGGCATAGATGCAAGTTTTTGCAAACATTTCTTCAAAGGATAGATTTTATTCTAAAAACTATGTCCACAGCCTCCACCGGTCTTGTGAATCCAAATGGGACTCCATTCCGGCCTCAATCTCGTAGTTCCATTCCGGGAACACGGTTGTGATATCACAAATTTGTTGTTTGACTATGCAGAGTTGCATCACTTTACCCAACAGTTGTCTGGCCCTATATATGCTCTCTTTACACTCCATGAGTGTTATAGCCAAGGCTCAGGACATCCAGCCACATGGAGCTCTTTCCCTCATAACGCACATCCGCCCCTTGAGATACTATAGGTGAAACACGATCACCTCATACCCATCACCCACTCCTAGCTTCCATACCAACCACCCCGTCGGATGGGAAGTATATGCGCTTCCACACTGGCAGTCGTCGCAACGATTAAACCTGGTACTGGCCTGCCGTAGATATGCTTATGAGGAAAGAAGCCTCTGACTGACCCCACCCATACAAAGTCCGTTGGTTGATGCTTTCACTACGGCGAAAGGATCACTGGAACATGGGTTATTAATTTCCTAAGTATATATACTTTCCCATATGATGGAACACCGTACCTATTCATCTTACCATTGTTCCACCGCCAACCAATAGTATATACCACATCATTCGAAAATACGTTTTCTTTTTGATGCAAGTGGAAGGAATGTATAAGTAACTTTGCAAGTACTTTGATAAAAATACATCAAACGGTATGCAAGAATGAACTTGCCTTGAGACTGACAAGTAGTGCAGTCTAAAGCTTCCGGCGATTCGTGACCCTCGTGTTCTGAAAATCAACATCATTGTCTTTATAAGACAATGTTCGAAAATCCAAATCATGCTATTATGCATAGATTAAATGATTTTTGAAGGTTTTTAGAAAATTCCTCCCCTTCATATTTTAAGATGATTTCCTTTTTTGTGTGTTTTACCTAGGATGAGTAACAGGACAGTCATTTATGGAAAGGTAACTTATTTTACTTTTGGAAAGATATTTCAATTCATTTCCACTGAAGGATCCTTGAATATAAAAAAAACAATTCAAATCATTTCCACTTAAGGATCTTTGAATTTTTCACTCAATAAAACTTTTTCCATAAATAAAGTAAAAATCATTTTTAAAATCCTTGTAAAATTTTGAGTTAATAACATATTTTTAGTTGATTTTTAGGATTCTTATTTGGGATTTAAAATTTGACTTATAATTTGGATTCAGCAATTCATAAAAATTGCAACTAGGTCCTCGGGTACTTGGTTGAACCAAGTCAACCCGCACCGGTTCGGTTCGACTGAACCACCTCCTGCCTTCCTCTCTCCCCTCTCTCGCTCCCGTGGTCGACACGATCCCCTTTCGCCTTCGCCGTCGTCGGCCGATTCCGGCGTGCTCCGGCCAGCTCCGCCGCCGTGCTAGGGCGCAATCGAGAGCTCTCTCGACGCTCTACCTCTGCCTCCCCATCGATTTGCTCTCCTTCTCTAGGTGTGTCCGTGCGCAACCCGAACCTAGGTTTAGGGTTTCGGTGACGGCGCCGCTCCACTAAGCTCCTCCTTCCCCGAGATGCTCCACCATGGCTTGGCGTAGAGCTTCTCCCTCTGTGCCGCCGTGTTGCTGGTGCTGGTGTGTGCTCCTCCTCTGGTCCTCCTCCACAGACCACACGGGCACTGCCCCGTCGTCTTGGAGTTACGGCCATGGGCGTACGGTAAGATCTTCCCGCTTCTTACTCCTTCTATTCTCACCTTCTTCTAGCTTCCCTCCCCGTCTAGCTTAGCTGCTAAGCTGGGCAAGCTCTCCTCACTGGTACTTAGCAAAATCATGCTTATGCACTAGATAGACTTTGTTGCTGATGATTTATTTCGTCTTAGATGCTTTAGTGCTTGATTCAGTAGTGTGTAGTGAAGAGTATACTTAGAGGAATTTCTTTAGTTGGCAGAGATAAGATTTGAGTGAGAAAAATAGGATTTTGGATCTTGATATCATGTTGTAGCTGTGTTCTGTGCTCTATGCAAGTGTGGAATTAAATCTGGGGCTAAGATCAGGTAGCTGTGCATGCTGTGATGCCTCCATTGGAGTTACACAGAAGCTAGCTAAGGAATTAGCTTTGGAAAAACTCCATTTTCTTTTTAATGCTTTCCTGTGCATCTTCCAGTGTATAGATGTGCTAAGCTCAGTTACTCCAGTTCACTGGTTCACTGGCTTGTGTGTAATTTGTAGAGAACAGATGATGCACTTCCCTCTCATCTTCCTTAAGCATAATCCATGTTAAACATGGTTCTGATAAGAACAGATGCTCCTCACTTCCTCTCTTCCCTTCCATGCATGAAAACATGCTTAGCTTGGCTCTGTCAATTTTAGAGCTAGCTGATTCTCTCCCTCTCTACCTAAAGCACCCAAAGGATCAACCTGCTGTTGATGAGTAGCTTGGTCTTCTGGCTATCTGACAACCTGCGTCTTGTGGTTAGCCTGCTCCTCCTAGCTGCTTCAATTTTCCTAGAGTGTATAGTTCTAGCTACAAGATGTGCTGTGGCTAATGTTCTTGATGATGAACATCTTCAGAGATGTGAGTGATGTGCTTGGTTGTGTTGTACCTTGTGGATTCGGCTGGCTGCCCTATTTATAGGGTTTTTGGGTGAATTTGGTGGTGACATCAGGATAATTGCATGTGATGTGTAAGCTGCTTACAGTGGCCCTTCTTCTACCTCGAGCTGCCTCTTTTTCACTATTTTAAAGAGGTTCTTATCCTCTGGAGGATGAATTTCTGTGCCAGGCCATTGTTTACTCCACTGTGGCTAAATCTTCCACCTCTTTGATCATATCCTTGCTCTGGCCGGCTGTTCTTATTCATTCAGGTTATGAACTGGTTCAAGTCCATCCATTTGGGTTATGGGATGGATTCAAGTCCACTTGTGGATGGATATCAGTAGGATCCTTGCGCAGGGAGTTATCCCTTCACATCACTTGATCTTATCAAGTTCCTGCCGACTGTTGCTATGTAATGTGGTTATGAACTGTTTGGTATCCCTCTGTTGCCTTTGGGCTGATGTAAACTTGATGGATTCGAGTGGCTTTACTGTTGGGCTAAGCTTTGATTGGGCTGAGGAATAATTTGTGATAGTGGGCTAAAGATCTTTGGGTCCATTTACCAATCAATGGTAAATGTGACACCACAAAATAATAAAGGTTGGTTTAGGAATTATATTTGGCAGAGATGAGTTATTCTGTCCCATTGTTGCCTTTGGAAAAAATTGGAGATGATCATGCTTTAACCAGCTAGTCCCTCAAGGTTGCCTAAGTTTTATTGCTGGTACTGCCTATGCCCCTTTTACATGCTTAAATGCATGCTGAGCATGATCAAGTTGCCTCTAGCTGGATATTTGATTTGGTTATGTATTTGAATTCATATGTCAGCTCCAATTCATGGAGTTTGGCAATCTGCCAGATGTTAAAGCAACAGCCAGTACTAATGTACTTGGCTACATTTCTAACACTAACAAATTCTTTTCTTTGTGAGTGATGCTTATTTTGCAGGTTGGGAGCTTCTGAAGATTAACTAAAGGATTTAGTTTATAGGATTTTCTTTTTAACTTTCTGTACTGAATTTGTATAAGGACCTGATATTTTATATTATAATTTTTATTTGTAACAGAATTGTGGAACAATTCCACTTGTAAGATTTGGAAAGATGTTGTATAAAATTTGAATTGTATAGAGTTGTTTTGGAAATAAGTAATGATGATGATCAAAGTTTTGTGCAGATTTAATTTTTGAATTGAATAGAATAAGATAGGATAGGAATTCTTGGAATGATAAGATAAAAATATGTTTGTTTAATATGACTTTGAATTCAGGAGTTGAATCAAAAGTTTAAGAATGTGAATAAGAATAAGATATCCAAGAGTTGATGTCCTTTATATTTGAATTTGAATTTGCCTTTGTAGGTTTTTAATATGGGTGATAACCCAACCACTCTTTTATAAACTAAGATTTTAAAATAGGTGACTAAGGTTATATCGATTTGTCTCGACTACTGGTCAATGATATGTTTCCAAATCATCAACGTTTGTCAGAGTTCGACGTCTTAGTCCTTTTTGCATAAAAGCGTGAAAATTATTAGGACTTTTCAAACATGCATGAATGCAAAGATGCAAACTTCCTATTTCTATCCTTTCGGAACCTATAACTGCGGGGTATTACAATGTTGTAATCTAAAATAAGAAGCAATTCTGCATAAATACGAAATCTAAAAGCTAAGTAAATAATTGTGTTCAAGATTATTTGTATTGATTTATTACGAGACCACGTACATCAGTGGGTTATGAGACTGTATTCTGGCAAGCGGTTTCCCATTACAAATTATTTGAATTTTAGCTGTGCCATCATTTTTTTATATGATGGCAACCATTTTCTTATAGGCCATGGCAGGGTAAGCCCGAGACAAAAAAGAGAAGAAAGAAGAAGTTAGAACTAAAGCATAACGCTAGGTGCTTCCTTATGAAACTATTTACACGGAAAAGCGTGCATGACTGACTGTTTTGGGAAGCCATGAAGATATGGCCTCTGTCTGCCAATACAAAATGTAGTGCTATCCATTTGTCGGCAACCCTTTTTTATCTATTTTATTATATAGGCTAGATAGCACTGTCATTTTGGTTGCTTGAATTTGTTCCAAGTTTAATCCGCTACTGTCTTGTTGCTATTTAATTGCTACTGTCGGCAACCCTTTATCTATTTTATATGTAGGCAGCGTCATGAGGCGCATGTGGGCGAGCATATCACTCTCTTTACCTCAACGCCCACCAGGAAACAAGACACACAAGCACAAGCGTTCATGACAGTCTGAATAGAAGATATTTTGAGCCATCTCTGAACGTATATCCGCGTGGCTAGCTAGATGAAGTAATGTCGTGCTACCAACAAGAAACACAAGCACTACAACTGCCATCTACGTTAGTCATTCAACAAGTCAATAGTCCATTCTCTCTCCAGAATGGCCTGATGCGTTATAAGAAAATAATCTGGATTGGTCAAAATCCAGAGTTACAGCAGAAGATTATATCTTCTTTACGCGAAAGCCCTATTGGGGAGAACTCTGGCTATCTTGTGACTTCGATCAACTCCAGCCGCCCCACCCCCCGAGAGCCCCCAGCACTCCTTTTTTTATGTCGGCAGCCCATTTTCCTCCTAGTCGCCCCCCAAGGCCTCGTTTTTCGTCGGATTTGATCCAAATTTTATCCGGCGTCCCAGGCCGAACCCAGCGCGCCGGGTTCCGCCTAGGGGCACCGGCGAAAGGGAAAAGCCGCGCGGGCCAGCCCTGTCGGTGAGAGAACGCAAATACCCCACCAAAGATTCACCTCATTCCTTGTATCCCTCCCCCCGCCGCCGGCACCAACTCCTCCCTTCCGCCGCGAACGCGCCACCAGAATAGGCCACCAACCACCGCAATGGCACGCCCTACCGAATCCCCCCCCCCCCCACCCCCATCCGCCACTGCTCGAGTTTTCGAGGTGAATCGCCGTCGCGATCAAGCTTCGCGCCCACCCTGTCCGCGAGGTGTTCGACGTTTTACCTGAGATGGACTCTGACGACGAGGAGATGCTCGCCACTCTAATGGAAGAGGAAGCCAACGGCGATGCCGCCGACGACGAAGAGCACTTGCAGATGCTCGCCTGTCTGGCTGGCCTGTACGCCGAAGCGCGGTGGCTCGGCACCACATCGCCAAAAGAGCAAGCAACGACAGTGTGCCGAAGGCTATTGCATGCTGTACACCGACTACTTCGTCGATGATCCATTGCATGGAGAGAAGACATTTCGACGTCGTTTCAGGATGAACCGGAAGCTCTTCCTCAGGATTGTGCATGGCGTCCGATAGTTCGATAGGTACTTCATTTGTAAGAAGGATTGCACCGGCACGGTTGGATTTTCCTCGCTCCAAAAGTGCACGGTCGCTTTGAGACTGCTTGCATACGGAGCTCCAGCTGATTCGCAGGATGACTATCTGCGCATGGCCGAGTCCACTGTGCTTGAGTGTTTCTACAGGTTCTGCAGAGCCGTAGTGGGAGCGTTTGGACTGAATATTTGCGAACACCCACTGCGGAAGACACTGCTCGGATCCTAACCGAGAATGAAGCAAGAGGATTTCCTGCAATGCTAAGAAGCATCGACTGCATGCATTGGCAATGAAAAACTGTCCATTTGCTTGGCAGGGGATGTACAAAGGGCACAAAGGCGGTTGAAGTGTCGTACTTGAGGCAGTGGCTTCGTATGATACCTGGATTTTGCATTTCTTCTTTGGAATGCCAGGATCTAACAACGATATTAACGTCCTGCAGTGCTTCAATGTCTTTGCCAAGCTTGTTGAAGGTAATGCTCCCCCGGTGAACTTCGAGATCAACGGGCACCATTACAACAAGGGATACTACCTGGCAGATGGAATCTATACAAAATGGTCCACACTTGTGAAGACTATCTCAAACCCTGTGCCGAAGACGGCTCAAGCTTGGTATGACAAGTGCCAGGAGGCTTGCAGGAAGGATGTCGAGCGGGCATTTGATGGGCTGCAAGCTCGATTTGCTGTTGTCCGGTATCCCGCTATGACCTGGTCGAAAGATCAGATGTGGGAGGTGATGAATTGTTGTGTGATCTTACACAACATGATCATTGAGAGCGAGCGGAAGAATCCAGTGGATGAGAAGGAGAAGAAGGTGCCATACTTCAGACAGGGTCCTCTCGTGAGCGAGGATCTGGAGAGCTGGCATCTGCCTGTACCGGCATCATGGACTGCCTTCCTTGCAAAGCGTCAGGAGATCCGAGACCCAGTAGTTCATCAGCAATTGCAGCAAGATCTGGTGGAGCACCCGTGGAGGCGCAAAGGCGAGGTCTAGGTTTATGTAATTTGTCTTAAAAAACTTGTTTTAAAATTTATGATTTGTTAAACTATTTGTAATAATTTTTCCGTCGAATTATTTGATACAAATGATAAATTTGCTTTAGAAATAATGAATTTGCTATAAAAATGAGGTTCTATGATTATTTATCGACCAAAACTCGCCAAAAAAGCCGGGTTGGGGGGACGCGACTGGGAATCGGCGCGTCCCCAGGCCGAGTTTTTCCGCCGGAGGCCCCCCGAGCGGGCCAAAAAAACACCGGCAATTCGGCCGGGGGGGGGGGGGGGGGGCAACGGCTGGAGTTTCTCTTATGCTCGTGTTCACCAACACTTTGCTTGGCCGAAGATGCGAGCGGCAGTGACTCGCCCTAGTTGAATGTTGGTACGTAATACCAGCAACCTTTCAACGTTAGGCAAGTTTCCTAAGTAGCAAGGAGGGTTTTATTGTGGTGGTGAATGCTGATATGAGCAAAGCTTATAATGGGGTTGAGTGGAGGTTTTTGGAAGCAATGATGACTAAGACGGGGTTCTGTACAACATGGGTAAAACTCATAATGAAATGTGAGACCACGGTGAGGTACCAAATAAAGGTTAATGGAGACGTCACCCCTGACATTTTACTCCTACCCGTGGTCTTAGACAAGGGGATCCTCTCTCCTCCTATCTATTTGTGATCTGTGCTGAGGGGTTGTCGGCTCTTCTACAGGCTGCAGCTGCGAATGGAAGTATAAGTGGCAGGAAATATGCCTAGAAGCTCCGACTATGACACACTTGTTCTTCGCTGACGATTCTATGCTCATGATTAAAGCGAATGAAGAGGAGGCAGTGGCCCTGAAGGAGAAGCTTGAACTGTATGATAATTGTTTTGGGCAGTGTTTTAACATCGATAAATCGGCTATAATGTTCGGCAAGAATTCAAAAAGCCTCAAAAGGACTCGGTTAAAGCAGCTCTATCAGGGATGCGTGGAATGAAAAATATCCCGGTCTGCCGGTGTATGTGGGAAGATGAAGGAGGAAAGCATTTGCATATTTGAAGGATAAATACGAGGGTGGTTAGATAAGTTGTTATCGAAGGGAGGCAAAAAGTGTTGATTAAAGCGGTAGCTCAGGCCATTACGACATATGCCATGTCATATTTTTTACTTGACTCGAAGTTTTTGTGATGAGATTACTAGTATGATTGGAAGGTTTTGGTGGAGTCAGCAGGACAAAATTAATAAGATCCATTGGATTGGTTGGATAACATTAACTAAACCGAAATCCATGGGAGGTTTAGGGTGAGAGATATACATCACTTAAATATTGCAATGCTATCTAAACATGCGTGGAGACTACAGCAGCATTCCGACAGCTTGTATGCTCAAATCCTGCGGTCCAAATATTATCCAAATGGTGATCTCCTCTATGCTACTTCGGCTGATGGAGAATTATTCTCCAGGGAATTGCACAAGTCAAGAAGGGATATACTTGGAGGATAGGTAATGGCAAGTCGGTGAAGATTTGGGATGATCCATGGATTCCCAAGGTCTGGGATAGGAAGGTTTCTTCTACCCACAACAACCTGCTTGAGAGAGTGGTTTCTCCTACCATAACATCTAGAGCGTGTTGATACACAGATGTACGACCAAGGTAGAAATTTTTTAGAAGAAATCCCAATTCAATTCTGGGCTGCATTTCCTTATAAGGTTCTGAAATTCTTTCCCAAGCATTTTTAAAACTCTCTCCAACCTTTTGTTCAAAGGTAAGAATCTCTCCCAAAGATGTCATATCCGACGAACTAGTCATGATCACAAGGTAAAACCGAATTAAACAAGGTGCTGGAATTTTATTTTATTTTGTGTTTTTCAGTTTTAGAGCAAACGAAAGGAAAAAACAAGACTAACAAAAAAATATACTAAGCAAGACAATAACAAAGTAAAGTGAAAAGATGTGTGAAACTCCCCTAGCTGAAGCTTCCAAGTCCCCGACAACGGCGCCAGAAAAAGCTTATTTATGACATGATCACACGTTCACTGGGGAACCCCAAGAGGAATGTATGATGCAGTAGAGCAGCAGTTTCACTTGATTACAAAACCAAGGTTATCAATCCAGTAGGACTTGGAGAAGGCTTAGCGAGGTATCAATCTACTCTGGCGCTTGTAGATTAACACGGACCTGCACACAATCACAAACAAGTACTTTGCCCCAACGAAACAGAGAGGTTGTCAATCTCTCCGGCTTGCCGAACACAAAGGATTAATTATGCAGATGTAAGATATGATGAGAGTGAAATATGACCAGCGAGCAAATGATAATGAAAAGCTATTAAAACGGTTGTAAACAATGTAGGAAAATAGGACCGGGGTCCACAGATCACTAGCGGTGTCTCTCCAAAAGATATACATGATGGGTAAACAAATTACATCATGCAATTGATAGAATTGTGGGGCAATGCTATCATAAAACAATACAGTTCACCGTTTCATCTAATATGGGCATTACGTCAAAATACATAGACCGTTATCCAACTGCATCTATGACTAATAATCCAAGGATCGCTATCCAGCATGTCACCCAAAATTATTAAGTTGCAAGTAACAGATCATTGCAATAAGCAAAGTACATAATGTAAGCAATGTAAATAACATAAGGAAATCACACCGCTGTTTTCTCCCTAGTGGCAGCAGCACATCTCTAGTCTTAATCGTTTCTGTCAACCCGAGCTCAGACAAAGAGAGGCATGAACCCACTATATAACATAAATACTCCCTCATACAACACTAATAATTACTTGGCCAAAACATCCACTAGCATCGGAGAGCATGCAAGATCATAGATAAAACACAACACATAGATGAACAAAAGTAATGACTTCCACAATTCATTGGATCCATGCAAACACAATCATGTAGCAGTTACAGATAATATGATCTTGATCATGATAGGCAGCTCACAAGATCTAAGCAATGAAGTACAAGAAGGAGAGACAACCATCTAGCTACTGCTATGGACCCGTAGTCCCGTGGTGGACTACTCACGCATCACTCCGGAGGCAAGCATGGTGGTGTAGATGCCTCCGGTGTCGATTCCCCTTCGACAGGGTGCCGGGAAGAGCCGCAGAACCCTCCTGAACTAGGGTTGGCGATGGCGGCGGCATCGGACGTATTCTGGTAAATATCATCGGGTACTTAGGGTTTTCGGGTCAAAGATAATTTTATAGGCGAAGGGGCAACTCGAGACGGTGCCGGAGGGCACCAGGTGGGACTCAGGCGCGACCTAGGGTAGGACCGCGCCTGGGGGGTGTCTGGAGGCTGGGTGCCTCCCCTTCGGGCGCCCTCCTGGCTTCGGACTTCTTTCTGCTTGGAAATAATTCCCGTAAATTTTCAGCGCATTCCGAGAAACTTCACAGAACAACTTTTCTGAAATAAAAGGACAGCAAAAAATAGGAACTGGCACTGGGCATCTTGTTAATAGGTTAGTTCCATAAATCATGCCAAAATGATATAAAAACATGTGGCACTGATATATAATCAAGCATGGAACATAAAAAATTATAGATACGTCGGAGACGTATCATGGTGGTGCAACCGCAATAAACTCAGAGAAGGCGAGATAATCTTGGAACCTGCTGCTATTGCTCATAAGACACGATGTTGTGCTCTAGAGTATATTGTGGTCCTACGGAAGGTGCCAGAAGATAAAGCCCAGGAGGTTATTAAGTGGAAACTGCCTAATCTAGATGTCATCAAGTTCAATACTGATGGCGCTTATACACCTAGTAATAACCATGTTGGATGGGGTGTTGTTGTCAGAGATCATCAGGGTGAGACTATGGCAGCAAGTGCGGGTTGCACTGAACACATTTCTGATGCCTTCCGTGCTGAGATGAATACTGTAGTTTAGGAAGTGTGCATGGCTGGACAGTTTGGAGTGATCCATGTTGTCATGGAGACTAATTCCTAGCTTCTGATGTTCGCTCCGAATAATCGTTGTGCTGATGCATTGTCGGTGGGCTTGATCATCGATGATCTGAAGTTTCACGGTAAAACCATTTTCTCCTTTTGTGATCATAGTTTAAAGTTCAATACTGATGGCGCTTATACACCTAGTAATAACCATGTTGGATGGGGTGTTGTTGTCAGAGATCATCAGGGTGAGACTGTGGCAGCAAGTGCGGGTTGCACTGAACACATTTCCGATGCCTTCCGTGCTGAGCTGAATACAGCTTCTGATGTTCGCTCCGAATAATCGTTGTGCTGAAGCATTGTCGGTGGGCTTGATCATCGATGATCTGAAGTTTCACGGTAAAACCATTTTCTCCTCTTGTGATCATAGTTTAAAAAACCGGACTGGACCAGCGGTTCAACCGGAGAAAACCGGAGCCTCGACCGGTATGTTAAGCGCACTGGACCGGCACCGCCACTGAACCGGAGAAAACCAGGAAACTGGGTCCGACCGGCCGGTTCTGTACTAAACCGCCCCTTCCGGTTTGACCGGTTTCCTGTTCGCAAATTCAGTAAAATAGGTGCGTGGGCGAGGACTCGAACCTGGGAGGGTTCGCTGCTACACCGCTGGTGCAACCAACTCTCATGAGTCTGTTTGTTGTCCAGTGGATGGGTAGCTTATTTTTATACAATTATTTTCGCCGCAGTATTGAAAAAGAAATGCTTTTCATTCTTGGGGAACTTTGACGTTTAAGACTACATATTGGCCTAGGCTTGTTCTTGCCATACCTGTTAATGGCGCTAGTTCTACATGAATTCATGCGTAGTTGTGTAGAAGTGTATGTATAATTGTGCATGGGTGCTTGTGTATTAGTGAACCGTACCATATGTACAAATTGCACTGCTTTCCAATTGCTGACTTTGGTGGCATGTTGTTTTGTATTTTATTATTCATATTACCAAGTCTGAATTATTTTCATACATATTTATCAGATTATTGTATAATTTATGAATAAAAATATATTATTTTACATCTTAAAAAACCAGCCAGTGAACTAGCGAACCAGTGGTTCAACCAGTAAAAATCTGAACCGAGAGCCTCACCGGTTCGATCACCGGTCCGGTTTTTTAAACTATGCTTGTGATGTGGTTGCTTGTAAGTGTGAGTCGAATCAACCAGCCCACAAACTAGCAATAATCGGGTGGTCGTGTGCTCTCGGAGTATGAAGTACCAGCACCTATTGCTGTTCTTGTGTCGGGCGATATGCCCTAATAAAGCTTAGGATTTCTCTCATAAAAAATGTTTCCTTTCGTTGTCTTGTTGAACCGCGATATCACTACCGGAAAAAATGTTGTTGCCGAGTATGTACTGATATGCTGAGTGCATATTAGTCAGAACACGACATATAAAATATATACCTGATAATTAATTTATAAAATACACACGACAACAATAAGGTACTCGACATAAATACACTCGGCAAACACACACACACGGTGTCATAATATGCCACGTGTCCATACTGTCCGCAGTTCAGGGCTCCGTGAAAGCCTGAGTTAGTTGCCGAGTGTCACCTAACAGGAGGTACTCGGTATATAGTGAGCACGAAACAATTTTCCGAAATAATTCTTTTCCGCCTAACTCTGGACTTTGCCGAGTGTACTCTACAAGAACTCGGCATATAGCCTATATTTATTGAGTGTATTTGATGGATATTCGGTATACAGCCATTTTAATTTTTTATTCGTTCTTTATTTTAATTATAACTTATTCAATGTTATTATAAAGACAAACCCTTTATTCATGCTTTAATAAAAATTGAATGCAAATAAAAAAGGGAAAACATGTAGCCATTTTAATTTTTATTTGTTCTTTACTTTAATTATAACTTATTCAATGTATCAGATGAAAATTTTAGATAGCTTGGGTTAAAATAGATTTCCCTATGACCTATCCTAACACAAACAAATATAAAAGTACATTGGTCAACTATTGTTCGACGCCGATCAAAGGGGTAGACGACGCCGGTCAAAGGGGTCAAAGAGGCAATTATGAGTCAAGGTTAGCTCTCTTTAACTTAGAAAATCATTTGATTAGACTCAACTCTTGATACTCAACTTAGAAGTTATTTGGATAGAGACATTCATAACTTAGAAATCATGCTTATGCTCCTTCACTTGTTGTAAAACTCTTATTCTCATAACTTCTAGAACTCATGCTTGTGTAAAACTCATTTGAACTTGTTGTCAAGTACAAAAATTACCGAAATATTTCTATGCTCATTCCTTGTAAAAATCATGTGAACTCATGTTTGTGCTTTATTAACTTGTAGGTTTGTAAGGATAATGCACTTTGAATGAAAAGATATGAAACGCACATGGGTGGTGCGGAGCATGTTCGAGGGCAGAACTTTGTGCACTTTGATGCATTTGGGTGATGCACTTGGATGTATTATGTGCAATGTAAACCTGCTTATAGTTTGCCGAGTATTTTTAGGGTTATGCCAAGTTGGTTTCATACTCGACGTTGTTGCATTTTTCTGTGGTGATCGTTGGTTTCATACTCGACGTTGTTGCATTTTTCTGTGGTGATCGTTGGGGATAACTGATCACAATGCCAGTCCCGTTTTTTGATGCGCGGGAGTGTCTTGACGAGTTTGAATTTCATTTAAAATCTTGTAAAATATAACATAAGTTGAATAAAAATCTGAACCTTTTGATCTTTTTTTTTTTTTTTTTTTTTTTTTTTTGATTTAGGGGTGCCGATGTGGGAGGCACCAAAAAATATGTCGGATATGTGTCCGGCACCCCCCAAAACGGATACAAATTAGGGATGCTGAACAGAAATTGGACACCCGACGAAGATGCTCCTATGTGCAGATGTAAGTTGTGAGGCGGGCCAATCCCAAACCTTCCTTCGAATACTCCTTGCCATACCGGGTTTTGGCATGGGTGGGCACTGTTGCGTAAGGTACGCAAAGACTCCAAGATACATCTTTCCCATATCGCAACTCATGCCGAGACACAAGCATCACACCGGGGTAATATGTCATCTTCCCATCTTTGAATATCGGTTGCAGGTACCCTTGATGGCTGATGCTGATGGATTATCCCTGGACGAAGGGAGCAAATGACATGATTATGCAATGATTGATCCTGTGGTCTAACCAGGCTCCTGACGAAGGCACGTGTGAGGATCTGAAAGATCTCCAACGATGCTTCCACGCGGCACGACCTATCGAGGTACTCGAGTATCGATGGAAGGACGACACAATCATCTTCTCCGACAAGCGTTGGTGTTCTGAAACTAGTTTCGAAAGCATGGCTTGCCACGCGCCACATGTTAATTCAAAATTATTTTGCCCGTAATCATCGTATATTATACACCTAGAGTCTTTCTCTGGTTAATTCAAGAACAATCACTAATTCCTACAACATAATCTTTTTGCACACATGTTAATTCAAGAACAACGTGCTGGCCTACAAGTAAATCCGTAAATCTACTAACTATATGAAAGACGGAACCTTTCTCGGCCTCTCAGCGCTTGGCGACTGTAGCTAGGAACTGTAGCATGCTACAGTACTACAGTACCGCGATCCGCGCCGTCCAATTTCAATCTGACGAGCAGAGAAGCATCTCCGTGATACAATTGCAAAAAGGCCCCTCACAAATCCATCGCGTGCTCCGCGGTCCACGATTATACGAAGCAGCGGACCTATTCATAAATTACGGAAATAGTCAGGGTGCTTTCAGCAAAACCGTCCACATACATCCCCTTTCCCTCTCTCTCCTCACGCACGACGCTGGAATTGGCGGCGCCGCCGCGCCGGACCTCCCCGTCCAGATCGACAGACACGGCGGGCTCCGCCATCCTCGCCTCTGCCTCTTCGCGGACTTTCGCGTCCCGAGACGTCGCGACCTCGCCGGAATCCACGCGGACTCGCGGCCCGCCGCCGCGTCCACACGCCACAGCCGCCGCTCCGGCGACCTACAGGCGGCGGCGCCGCCAAATCCGGACACCCCGTCTCCGCGCGCATCCAACGCACCCACGCACGCGTCCTGGCTTGCCGTGCTTCGCCGCCGGCGTCCGCGTCGCCACCGCGCCAGCTCCGCCAGTGGGTGACGTCATCCTGACGTCGCCACGGTGGGCCTGGGCTGGCACTGGACCGGTTGTTGGGCTGGCCTGCTTGTTGGCCGCCTGCGTCGGCCCTCTTTTTTTTTGTTCTTTCTTTTTCCCTGCTTTTCTATTTTTAGAAACTTTAGAACTTTTGAAATACAGGCCCAAACAAATGCGGACCAAATTCTAAAAAGAAAATCTAAAAAATCAAAATAGCCATTTCAAATGCTCCGGGACCTTCTAAAAAATATTTAAAACCTTAATTTCTAAATAAATATAACTAAACCGAAACACAAAGTTTGAAAAAAAAATTCTACAAAAAAAAATGTAAACATCAAAATAGTCATTCCATATGACTTCGAACCTTTTCTAAATTATTTTTAGATCTTATTTTCCAAATAAATATAATTGAATCAGAAAAACAACATTTAAAAAAATGCTTTGCATAACTTAAAACATTTCATAGATGCTATTTAACGATATTTAGACAATTTCATAAAACTACTACATGCTACAAAATCATAAACTTACACACTCACGTAATGTATTTCCTCCGAATATGGAGTTTCATTAATTTTTAAAGCAACAAAACTAACTTATTGCATCATTTGAAATAGATTAATATTTACAGGTAATTTAACTTAACTCTCTCCAATTATGCATACAAATTAAATAAATGCTAAAAAATAGCCAACATTTCCACACAACCATAATATATTCCCTCTTATTATGGTGCTAAATAAGAAAATTATGGCAAAATGGAACCATTCTTCACCATTTCGATTTAGCTAACATATTTGGAAAGGATATAACTTAGATTCCTCCAATTCTGTAGTTACACAAAAAAAAATTCCTTAGATGATTATTTGAAGAAAATGCAAGTTCACTTCCTCAAATTATGGATTGAGTTTAAATTGAATTAAAAAAATGCTCGAACAATGTATTCCCTCTAATTGTTGAGTTAAATTACATATATAAGACAAGACACAAACACATTATATCAAACCGACTACATTAACATTTACAAATAATATAACTAAACTCGCTCCAATTATGCAATTCAATTTACAAAAATACTCAAATTGAACTTAACTCTCCTTACATATGAAATTAAATTTAAATAATGCTTTATTACATGCAAATTTCCAGGAAATCTCAAATTCTTTTCCTTCAAAGATGGATTGAATTTAATAGTTGCTAATGCAGAATATCTCCTCTGACCAACGATCTAAATTACATATTTACGGCGAAGTACAAACATAAATTTAGACATAACCATGATATATTCCCTCTAAATGTGGCGGACTAAATTTGAATAGTGCTTTATTACATGCACATTTCAAGAAATCTCAAATTCTTTTTCTCCAAAGATGGATTGAATTTAATAGTTGCTAATACAGTATATCTCCTCTGACTAACGATCTAAATTACATAATTACGACGAAATACAAACATAATATTTAGACATAACCATGATATATTCCCTCTAAATGTAGTGGTAAATAAGAATTATGCCAAAACGGAAGCATATAATATTTATACATAATCATGCTATATTTCCTCTAAATATAGTGGTAAATAAGAAAATTGTGGCAAAATGAAACTATATTTCAACATTTCAATTAACCTACCATATTTAAAAGCAATATAGCTTAATTATATCTAATTATGTACTCACAATTTAAAAAAACTTGATTAGATTAATATTTCGACAAAATACAAATTTGTTCCTCCCACTATGGCAACAAGACAGCCCAGCCAGGTTAAGGCACATGCAAAACTCTGGTCTATCAATCGCAGGGACCAAAGAAATAACTAACCAGCTCGACAAATTACATCAAAAAAAGGATAGGAATGTGTGTGCAAAGCACCCACTGCATGCATGCAGGCACCCCGAAGCTAGGTTTTTGCTGAATGAAACTTGATATGTTCTCATGTTCTGTCACTATCCTATCCAGTCTCTGGTTGAAAAAAGGTGCGCGCATGGTGAATTAGTTAACCCCTTGAGAATTATGCCATGTAAAACTGCATACAAACTACTTATGGTAAAGATTTTTTTTTTTGGTTGAGTACTCAAATTTTCTCACCATTTAGAGACAAATCAAATGCAATTCTCCTAACCTCAATTAATATTTGCCGCTCAAATGCAAACATGTAATTTTGAATACTCAAATTTTGTCACCATTCAGAGGTAATTCAAATGCATTTCCTCTAAATTCAATTAAATATTGACGCTTAAATACAACCATGCTCTAACATTTCAATATACCAAATATTTGAATATTGCACAAAATATTGAAAAAATGCTCACAAAAAATGCTACCTACTCATACCAAAAATAAAAAAAATATTTCCAAATTCCAATTTGGTCTACATTTGAGCAAATATTCCAATGTTCAAAAAAATATATCAAAAATACTAAAAGGAAAACTCTATGCACATATAGCAAAATACAAATATTTCTTCACATTACAATTTGCCCAATATTTCGACCTCATACGAACAAACTTTCTCCAGATGTGGAATCAAATTCAAAATAATTTTTCTAATTTCAATTAAATAATGACGTCAAAATTACAAATATGATTGAACATTTGGCACCACCAAACATATTCCACAAAATATATCAAAAAATGTCCAGAAAAAAATGCTAACTATTCGTACCAAAATAAAAACATGCTTAGACATTCAAGTTTAGCAAACATTTGGCAAAATAAAAACAAAAAAGACAAAAAATCTAACCATCCTGGCAAACACTTCAATTTTGGCTAACATTTTGCCGAACACTTCAATTTTGGCTATCAAATAATCCTACACAATATATCAAAAAAAGCTCATAAAAAAAATTGCTATCTATTCATACCAAAATAAAAACATGTTCGAACACTTCAATTTTGACTAACATTTTACCGAACAAAAAAAAAATTGTACAAAAAAAATCACCAACAGCGTGGCGTCACGCCACGCCAAAGTTCAACTAGTATAATCTTTAGAGCAGCGCCAATCACTGTGCAAGATAGCAGCGAAAGACTCTGGTAGTAACCAGAGAAGACACTGCATATGATTTTTATTGAGCTCGTAATAATGGTATTCAGTACCTTTTTTGCTCAGATTGCTGTATATACCTAATCACATTCATAATCATAATTTGCATGTATTGTACACATTTTAATAACAAGATCTCTAATATATCAGGCATGAATATGCCATGCAGAAAAAGGAATATTAACTATTTGGAAAGTTAATCTGATGGATCACATGTAGAAACGCTGAGTTTGCACTGAACTTCTACAAAATGCTTGATCTGCCATCTCCGTTACAAATGCTACTGTGCTGAATTCAACACTCTCTCTACTCTCCTATGCCTAGGCTGCATCGATGTTCAGGGTCAGACATAAGGCCTTTTGTACATCTCTCTATAATCACTACTACTCTGACAGTGCATAAATTTTCAGGAATTGCATCTAGTCAATTACTTCCAGATAGATACCCCTCAAACAAAATTCAGGAGGATAATTGGGGAAATCTAGAGCTCTTGACTACAACATCTTCGTAAAAAATTCTAACCACCTCCCGTGCAAACCTGCATCACATCAATATGTGATATACAAAAGTGAATACCGAGTAGCAATCTCTGGCTGTGGGAAGTCCAGTTGTCTAGCAGCAATGTCAATATTAATCACCGGATATTAGGTTGGCTGATTATTTTATATAACCCGGCGAATAAGCCTTCCAACCATATGATTTGCGAGGCTTCCAAACAGGGTAAATTCAGCCTTACCTGTTTGATCGGAAGCAATCGTTGAGATGCAGTACCTATAATGAAACATTCTTCCGGTGATTTTGTAGGCTGATATCAGTTAAATACGAAACAACATGCATATGATAAATTTGTGCGGAACCCAGTGAAAAATGTGCATTTTTACGCATGGAAGTAAAATACTGCAATGAAATTATATAGTAACGCAACTGAAAGCACAACAACTAACATAGTTGGCAAATGATTTAACTTAATTTGAGGACTGAGCATTTCTATACGGCTACATCATGACTAAAAAATCATAGTACATCACGCTTGCTTCGGTATGACCCCCCTCCCCCGAGGAAAAAAAACAAACTGGGGCAAGGCCGGCCCGCCCGTTATCCAAATCCAATCCCGTACTTGGGCCTATTCGTGTACGGTGGCGTACGGAGAAGGTGCCCTTGTCCCGACGTCCAACACCCGACCCCACGATCGTTCGAGTCGAGCGAACCGCCCGATCGACGCGCCCTCGTAGATGTAAGAGGCCGCCGCACCATCGTCACCTCCAGCGGCTGCCTCCCGATCCCGCTCCTCGCCGGTTCCCCGCTTTTGGCGCCCGGATCCCCGGTTGTCTGGGACGTCGGACGGCCGCCTAATGCCTTGCGTCGCCTTTTCAATCACGCATTGTCCCACTGCGAAAGACATTTCCACCGCCCGCCGCCGGTGACGAACTCCTCCCTAAACATGGCCGCCTCCACTACGGACATGTGGACTGCTCGATCTTCGGGCAGTTCCTCCGATCGCCGCCGGCGAACAACTCCTCCCTAAACATGACCACCTCAACCACGGACGAGACGACTGTGAGATCTTCGGGCGACGAACTCCACCAATTGCCTCCGTCCAGACGCATTACTGTCGGCGATCCACCACTCATCGTCCTCCTAGCTAACAACCATGCTCTACAAGAGCTCCACCTGCGAACGTGGGCACCGCAACCATATGGCTATCGTATCGAGACGGTTGTTTTTAGGGTCAAGGCGCCGTATCAATGGGCCATACGGGCTTCATACGGGTTATACGAAATACATAAAACGTTTATAGCGAAGGGTTATCGTGCAATCTGAGTCGTTGATATGCCCAGGGGGTTGTACCGAAGCAGAAGTAATCATAGTAAACCTCAGGTATATCGTGTCTTTTACAGCATCTAGGAGCCCAGAAGTCCAACATCTTCACAAAAATCTTCATTGCTAGTCCAGATGGATAATAGCATATATGTGTACCAATTCTGTAGCCCAAAATCGCCATCCTAGCGTGGGGAAATGAGAATTTAAGCAGTGCTATTTTAGGAGGTCAAAATCAAGCTATGAAATGGAATAACTTACGCAACATTTGCAGCAGTAAAAAGAAAGCTTGAATCACTACAGGTAGAAGTGTGTGGATCTGCATAGGCAGAATTGGCTGGTCTAGCCATACAGTGAAAGCTTTGGCAACCAGTGTACCACCAGAGGAAATACTTGATACCTTGAGGTGCATTGAAATTTTGCTTCTCATGAGTGGAAACAGAAGGACCAGAGTCTATAGAGGGGTGTATAATTTGTTAGAGATTGAGTAGTATGACATATTTCAAAATGCACGAATGCAGTTCTGTAAGCATGTTTTCTCAGATCAACCATTGAGCATACACTATAAATCTCGCATAACTATCATGCCTTGTTGCGCAACCTGCACAAAAAACTATCAGTGCAGTTCACTGAGAAAGAAAACAAAACATTGTTTCATTTGTGATTTGTGCTCTGAACCGATAGGACATATAACATGAGGAATTCATTAGCCCAAGTTTAATTTTAAAAATTCATTTTTTCTGATATGAACAAATTGTCCTTGTATGGGCAATGAGAGACTTTTATGAGTGTGACACTTGTGCCCAGCTTGCTCAGTCTCTGTTAGACTTGAATTTCCAAACCCAGAAAATAGTAATATTATCTAATAGATGTAGTAAAATGAATAAGTGTAAGAGGACTAAAACGAGATGGAAATAATTGGGTACCCATAAGAAGTACCACTACTGAGAGATGCAAAACAGAATACGGATAACTCCCCCAACAACTGGTTGTAGTCTAGTTGTAGGTAGATATATGCCACATCCGTATACAACCTAGTTATTAGGGGCACCAAGAGGAGTAGTCATATATAATTCTAGAAAGAAAATATGTTACCGAAGGCAGTAGCCAATGGGTCTTGCTATTTGTCTTTGCGGCATATCATGCAAATCATACATTGAAAACTGAAGAAAAAAAGTACAATATTGAAGAACATTGATCATTCCAACCAATTTATCACATCTAAATAAAAACTATAATTGCACAACCCTGAATATAGCCGATGGGCATAAATACCCAAGCATTATCTTCTTGTCGGTAACACGTAAAATATTAGCACCATTGTTTAGGTGCTCACTCACATTTTTTCTTACCAATATAAGCAAGCTGGCCTTAATCAAGGAATTAGAAGATAAGGCTCATAGACCAATAAACCTAGTTGGTTAAAATTCCGTCCAGTAAAATTGAAGAATCCATTCAATTTTTAGACAATAAATCGAATATAACATATACTTGAAACTATAGAGGTCCACCTACAAAATAAATGTATGAACCAAATAGAGCACAATTTATGGCGGAAAACTTTGAAGCATCAGATATATCAGAGTAGCTGCTTCCAAATCAATACCTCAATTGGCAAATTTCACTACACCGGAGAGATCGAGGGAGAAAAGGAGAAGAGTTGGGGTACCTGCGAGAGGGCCAAACGCAGTGAGGTGGAGCCACGGGTTCAACTGGACTGGATGTTCAATGCGAGCTCGGCAGCAGCGGCCCCCATGCTTCTCCTGTTGACGGCCGAGGATGATAAAGAGGCGGACCGGAGGAGGGGTATGAGCTTGGCGATGAAGAGAGGAACACGGGATGAGAAGGGACAGGGTCACCTTGGTACGGCGTCACCATCCTCCTCTGTGACAAAAGGCTAGGGATCATCATTTGGTGTGATTTGGCGGGACTGCTGCTCCTCCCGAGTAATCATTTTATCAGGTCTAGAAATTGCTATTTGTTTGCTGCCCAAAGAAAATAAAAAATAATCATCCAGGTATTCCCATGAAAAAACTGCACATAAATTTAACTAAAAGAGCTTCTGGTATATAAATGAATATAGTGACCAAAAACAAATGAATATTTTCAACTATCTACTCCGACACAATATAACAACACATATAGCTGAATGGCACATACACACACATAAAAGAAACATTGAGACATATATATATCAGCCTGCAGCACCTCCCGCATACCAGATTTCAGCTTGCAAATGCTATTTACATATCCTTTAAAAAAAATAGTGTCAACTGTAGCTCTGCTTTGAAAATCAAATTTCTTATATTTCTCTCATTCTAATACACGAACTGGGATTGATCTACTGGTTTTACCCATACAATTTAGTACTTCAATCTGAATGGAGCTCTACATTCTTTACTTGAGCTATATATACATCTAACAATCTCTTCACCTTTCATAAGTGTTGCAACTGAAAGGCGTGGATGTAACTAAGATTAGGTAGAAAATATTTCAATAATTCTGTCTGGAGATTCAATTTGTGGCACTACCATCAATTAGAAACCAAAATCTGAATGAAAACATTACAAAGGTTAAGTGATTAATCTTCGCAGTTTCACAAACATTAAAACCTCCAAATTTTCCCACACGTTTTGCGAGCAAGGAAAAAAATACAGTTAACCTAGAAGAAAGGGTGGGGCTTGACCCGCTCCTACAAATAGAGGCATGCCATGAAGGAAATCTAGTGCTTACTTAACGCTTGCATTTCCTGCTACCTGCTGCCCCGTCGCAGTCCTTTGGTGCTTTCTCTCCTGGTGCAGCCTACCTGTATTCAGTGGAAGGCAATGCTCATGGTGTCCCATCATTGTCTTGCAATGCTTCATCTTTAGTCCTTCTTACTTCAATATACTGTAAGCTATATTCATTAGATGACAAAAACTTCTTGTAAGCTTTACCAATAAAACACAAAAATGAATTATTTTTTGGAAAGAAATTCAAAGTAAATACATGAGGCTGGGCCTGAACATATCATGACAAATCTCTGCAAAAGAGGCACTGAAGCTTACATTTTAGCTAGTATATCCTCAGATTATCGATAAGAGTTTCGAATCACAAAAAGCTCATGTTCGACTACGTGTACATCAGGTGGTTGAAGTTTAACAAACTACCTTTCAGATGTGCAGGCTCTAGGAATGAGCCAAAATATGTCTTAACTCGTATGGTAGAGTAATATTCAGAGCAACATAAACTGCAGCAATGAAGAGGTTTGAGGAGGGGAAAATGGAAAGGTGCTATGAGAAAATCAATGTGTATATTGCAGTTCCAAATGAACATGCTACAATATCAACATAAGAAAAAAAAAAGCGGCATAATAGTTCTCTGTGTTCTACCTATATGAATCGATTGTGTCATAGATCCTGGTCTATCAGAACAGTAAGTCATGTCACCAATCAGGAGTAGAATAAAAGACATTCTAGTATAATTTCTTCTAATCAATCAAACATTCGGACGAATAGCTTTGTGTTTCCACAAAGGAGAGCAATATTTTGAGCACATGAGTAGCCGAGCACTTGCTGAGCCGAGCACTTGCTGGATATTTAGAACTGCAAATAAGTATAAGAAAAATGATCCACCCATAGCTACTCTGATCAGAACTGCTGATCATGACGCTTAATTTCAAGTATATACAATGAAGGTCCATCATCATTTATTATTGATACTCATAGCACATAATCCAATCCCCACAAATGCTTCAACACACGGATATGTGAAAAAATACATGGAGCATAATTAAGAAAATGTTTTCCCATTTAATCCATTCATAGCATCTGCTCCCAAATTAAGTTTCTCTACCATATGAGTAAATTTTACCAGGACATACACAATAAAAACTGGGGCAGACAATTAATCATCCAATCAAACAATTGGTAGGAACGACAAACTCAATCAAATACAAAACTTGACTAAGGAGCAAAATTGGATTCATGGACTGCCGGAAGGAATTAAATAATATGAATAACGGGGAGATGAATACCCTCCTAGAGACGAATAAATATAAATGAGAAGTTGTTCAACTGGGGCTTGGAACCCTCGATCTATGTACCTGGAAGACCATGGCAGCAAAATCAAAAAAGGGAAAGGTAAAAGGCTGAGAAACATGACCGGATTGACCGACGTAATCGATACGTACCAAGAATTTGTAACTTAGGTCAACCAGCATCCAATCCCCTCGATCTATGTACCTGGAAGACCATGGCAGCAAAATAAAAAAAAGGGGACTGGTGAAAAGCTGAGAGACATGACCAGATTGACAAACGTAATAGAGACGTACCAAGAATCTCCTCGACTACCAGTACGGCTGCCTAGCAGCGCCCTCCCGCGCGGTGCGGCGACGTCCCGTGCTCCTCCTGCCGAAGTCTTGGAGAAGCAGCAAGCCAAGATCGGGCGGAGCTAGGAGCGAGAAGGAGACGACGCGACCTCGATCTAGAGGGAGGAGAGCTGGAGGCGAAACCGCGGCGGCGGCTGCACGGAGGAGGAGGCTGAGGGAAGAGAGCAGGAGCGCGCGAAAAGGTGAGGTCGCGGGAGTGGGATGGTCCGGGTGTGGCGGCTAGGATTTCACCGCTCGGTTTTATCCCACACGGTAAAAATCTCAACGGTTCAGATCACAAATTCGCTAGATCGAACGGCCGCGAGGTCATATGGTCTGAGAAGCGCCCAACTGGGGCAAGAATGTTGATTGCGTCGCCACATCAGCCTGGGTACAAGCCATAACTCAAGGGAGGATTGTTATCAGCCCGGCTACTCCAAGTTATGGCCCTCCGGTCAACCCAAGGCCCAAGAGAGAACACCGTCCCAACCCACGCTACATTGGACCTGGATGGGTTGGACAACAGCCGGGTGAACATCGTGAAGGGAAACTCGACACTTCTTAGGGCACGTCCAGCGGGGGCGCTTAGCCCAGACGCTAGGGTAGATTTCCTGATAGTTAGGCCGGAATTACATTCAATCCCGGAAATTTCCCTTGCGTCGACGCTCAACTAGGCGCCGAGGGCAAACCCTATTTGCCGCCCGTTGCAGCGCGGGGTGCTGGCGCCGCGCACCCCCCGCGCGCTTAAATGGGCCGGCCCGTGCACCCCGCGCCCTAATGGGGCGGCCCAGTTTGCTTTTTTTCTTTTTCTTTTTTTGTTTCTTTCTTTTTTATGTTTTTTTCTTTTATGTTTCTTTCATTTTTCTTTTTCTTTTCCTTTTTGTTTCTTCCATTTTTATTTTTATTTTCCTTTCTTTTTCAGATTTTGAATTTTGTTCAAATTTGAATTTTGTTTTTTTTTTCATTTTTTTCTTATTTTTTCACTTCTTTTTTGTGCTTCTTTTTTGTTTCTTTCATTTTTCTTTTTTTTCTTTTCTCGTTTTTGTTTCTTTCATTTTTCAGTTTCTTTTTTTTCAGATTTTGAATTTTTTCAAATTCAAATTTCGTTTAGATTTTAAATTTTTTAAAATACAAAATTATTTAAATTTGTTCAAATTTGTTCAGTTTTTGTTTCTTTTTTTTCACTTGTATATGATTTTGAGAAATTTATTTTCTTCACCGATCTTTCCTGTTTACTTTTAAATAGTTTCCGTTCATCGTTATTTTCTGTTCGCTTTTAAAATCGTTCAAAAATAAATTTCGCTCATAATAAATTTTCTGTTCGCTTTTAGTTCCTTCAAAAATAAATTATGTTCACCGCCATTTTCTGTTCACTTTTAAAACCGTTCAAAAATAAATTTCATTTACAATAAATTTATTTTCTTCACCGTCTTTCCTGTTCACTTTTAAATCGTTCAAACTAGTTTCTGTTCACCGCCATTTTCTGTTCACTTTTAAAATCATTCAAAAATAAATTTCGTTCATAATAAATTTTCTGTTCACTTTTAAATCGTTCAAAAATAAATTTCGTTCACCTCCATTTTCTGTTCACTATTTAAAATCGCTAAAAAATAAATTATGAGAAAATCAGATTTATGAGAAAATCAGATTTGAAATTTTTTTAGATTCAAAAAATTGTTCAAATGTAAAAATTGTTCAAAATTGAAATTTTTTCAAAAGAAAAAAATGTTTAAATCTGAAATTATTCAATTTAAAAAATGTTCATATTTTTTAAACTATTCCGAACTGAAAAATGTTTCAGATTTAAAAAATATTAAGTTTTTAAATAATATTCAGATTTAATAAAACATAAAAAGAAAAAAGAAAGTATACATACCTGATGAGCCACGGCCCATTAAGCGCCACAGGGGAAGAGCCCTGTGCGGTGCCTCCAGCTCACGCCGCTGAAGGCGGTGAACAGGAGCTCCCGGCGCCGGGCGCTATGCCGTTTAATTAGCGCTTTGCCATTCTCGTTAGCTACCGAAATTAGCGCTAGGTGTTGGAGACTGAGGCGTAGCGATAATACCTTTTCGTGAGATTTTTTTTTTTTTGCACTTTAGCCGTACAGCACATGCGAGCATCTGTTGCGGCATCCGGTTGGATCATCTTGGCGGCGGCTCTTAATCCCATCTTCCCCGACTCTCTTTCCTTCTTCCTGAAATTCTTGTATCCAGAACTAAGATTGTAATCGAGTGAATCGTGGATAGTGTTTGTGTTAGAATATGTATCAGGTTCGGAGTCCAAATAGCATACGATTGTAACAACCGACCTCCCTGTACTATTTATATCCCTGTCAGGGATCGTTTAATTTAAGGTCAAAAGTTCAATTACCTTCATGGTATCAGTATAGTCTAGATCCAATCCCGATGGCTCCTACGGAAGAAGAAATGGCGGCCGCCGCCGCTGCTGCCGCGCAGGCCGAAGCTGAGGCTAAAGCTGCTCTTTGGTCTCTCGCCGCTGCCATCCCGAGCATCCGCACCATCGTGCCCGTCTCGCTCGAGCTCCACACCTCGAACTATCTCCAATGGGGAAGCATGTTCACCGATGCTCTTCAAAAATACGCCCTTGAGGATCATATCCTTGAGTCGGCCTACCCTGCCGATCCGACCCCGCAGTGGTCTCGCCTCGACGCCATCGTCCGCTCGTGGCTTAACGGTGCCGTCGCCCCGGAGTTCCTTGCCATGGTGGTCGACACGACCACCGTCCTCCCCGCGCACACCATCTGGTCGTGTATCTCGAGCATCTACAACGACAACGCCGAGACAAGATCTTCGTACCTGGAGCAGGAGTTTCACGGCCTCCACCAGGGCACCATGACGGTGGGCGATTACTGCCGCAAGCAGAAGGCCCTTGCCGACGAGCTCAACGCCCTGGGGACGACGATTACCGACCGCAGTCTCGTCCAGAACACCCTGCGCGGACTCGGCCAGCGGCTCGTCTACATGCGTACGCTGCTGCTCAAACAGCGACCGTTCCCGACGTTTCTTGATGTCCGCTCGTCCCTCCTCCTCGAGGAGCTGACGTTGGGTCAATCTGACTCCACTCCTACGGTGTTTGTCACCAAGGGCGCCACCCCAACCCCTCCCCACAACATTGGCACAGACACCACCGGTGGCTCACGGCGCTCCTCCCGTACTATGCCGCAACTTTCAGCAGCGTGGCCAGTGTCGTTTCGGCGCCCGATGCAAGTTCACGCACGTCACCGCTGCCTCGTCATCCCGCAGCAATGGATCCTCCAACCATGGCACCGCCGCCGGTGAAAGTAGGGGCTCAACAGCGCCATGGCCCTCCCCCCAGAATCCGTGGGCCGGCTCCATTCACATGTGGCCCGGTCCATGGGCGAGCGTGCCACGTCCTCCTGGAGCCAGCATGCCTGGTCCGCCCATTGGCCATCCGCCTCATGCATACCATGCGGCCCTGCCTGCTCCGCTTCCGCCACAATCGCCGCTTCCTTGGGGTACCGCTCCCTGGGGTTCGCCGGCCATGAACTCGCCGCCTCCCTGGGGTTCGGCATCCATGAACTCGCCGCCTCCCTGGGTTTCGCCGGCCTTGAGCTCCACTGCATCGCCCTCCTTTGACCAGCAGCAGCTGCTCCAGAACTTCAACACGATGACATTGCAGCCACCAGCGAGCTCCGAATGGTTCATGGATTCCGGTGCCACCGCTCATATGACCTCAAATCAGGGTACCCTATCATCTCTTTCTCCTTCTTCCGCTGCTCCTCCCCATGTTATTGTTGGTAACGGAACCTCCATACCCATTGCTACCACTGGTTCCACTTCTTTTTCTAATACCCATCACTCTTTTCACCTACACAATGTTCTTGTCACCCCAAACATCATCAAAAATCTTATTTCTGTTCGACGTTTTACTCGTGACAATCTTTGTTCCGTTGAATTTGATCCTTTTGGTCTTTCTGTGAAGGATCTTCAAACCAAGAACATGATTGCCAGGTGCAATAGTGACGGTGATCTCTATCCCTTCCAATGGCCGCCGCCGACCGCCCAAGCTTTCTCCGTCACGACATCTCTTTCAACACTGTGGCATCGCCGCTTAGGACACCTTAGTAATCAAGATTTGTCGCACCTAGCCAGTGCCTTTCATATTCCATGTAATAAAATTTCGCCAAATGATTCTCTATGTCACGCATGTCAGCTTGGAAAACATGTTCGTTTACCTTTTGATACATCCACTACTCGCACTTCTCGCCCATTTGAGTTGATTCACTGTGACTTATGGACATTCCCCATAGCTAGTATCTCCGGTTACAAGTACTACCTCGTTATCTTAGATGATTTCACTCATTTTCTTTGGACATTTCCTCTTCGCTTAAAATCCGATGCCTTCCCTGCCATCAAACATTTTTTTTTTGCTTTTGTCTCCACACAATATCACACAACGGTCCAGTCTGTCCAATGCGACAATGGCCGAGAATTCGGTAATGCAGCATCAAACCTTTTTCTCACCTCCCTAGGTACCTCCCTTCGCATGTCTTGTCCATACACCTCGCCCCAAAATGGGAAAGCTGAGTGTGTCATTCGCACAACAAACAACATCGTCCGCCCTCTACTTTTCCAAGCAAGCATGCCCCCAACTTATTGGGTTGAAGCCCTCAATATTGCTACGTTTCTGTTCGACCTTCACCTCACCAAAACACTGAATTTCAAAACTCCGTTCGAAACCCTTCACCACAAGCCGCCTCCACTCGACAACCTCCGCGTGTTTGGTTGCCGATGTTATCCGAACCTCTCTGCCACTGTTGTCCACAAACTTGCACCTAGATCCACCATGTGTGTATTCCTTGGGTATCCCTCCAATCATCGCGGTTTTCGGTGTCTTGATCTCTCCACTCATAAAATGATCATCAGTCGGCACGTCGTGTTTGACGAAAATTCCTTTCCTTTCGCAGAGAAGATTTCTCCAGCTCCTGCCGATTTTTCATTCCTTGATGACCTGACCCCAGTGGTACCCTCGGTTCTTGGGCCATCTCGTCCACACGTTCCTGTCGCCCCGGCCAAGCTTGCTGCTGCTGCCCCACCTGAGCTCGCTACGCCTGCATCGCCCGCTCCGCAATATACTTGTGCGCCGCTTGCTGCGCCAGCTCCACAAGCTCCCGTCGGCCCTGCTCTCGTCACCAACAACCACATTATGTATACTCATGGCAAACGTGGCCTTCATAAGCCTCCTGATCGGCTCAATCTTCTTGCTACTACTATCTCTCCAATCCCCAAGAGTTATCGCAGCGCTCTAAAGGATCCAAACTGGCAATCAGCGATGCTTGATGAATTTTCAGCTTTGCAGGCAAATCGCACTTGGGAGCTTGCACCACACCTGCCCGGTGCCAACGTCGTGTCCGGCAAGTGGATATACCGCCACAAGCACAAGCCCGATGGCACTCTGGACCGCTACAAAGCTCGATGGGTTCTCCGTGGTTTCACCCAGCATCCTGGCATCGACTACGGCGAGACTTTTAGTCCCGTGGTCAAGCCGTCGACTGTTCATACTGTTCTCTCACTTGCTGTCGCCCACAAGTGGCCGATCCATCAGCTCGACGTTAACAATACGTTCCTCCATGGAACCCTTACTGAGACAGTCTACTGCGAGCAGCCCTCCGGTTTTGTCGACGTCTCAAAACCTGACCACGTATGTCGCCTTAACAAGTCTCTGTATGGTCTCAAACAGGCCCCTCATGCTTGGTTCAGCAGGTTTGCCGCTCATCTTCTGCAGCTCGGATTTGTCGGTTCCCGCGCTGACCCCTCGCTCTTCATCTACAACAAGGGGTCCGATGTGGTATACCTCCTACTATATGTCGACGACATTGTTTTGACAGCCTCCTCCGAGCAGCTTCTCCATCGAACAATTACGGCTCTTGAGCATGAGTTTTCCCTCAAGGACCTCGGCGAGCTTTACTTCTTTCTCGGCATCGCTGTCACTCGCAACTCCAGCGGCTTGTTCCTTTCTCAACGGCAATACATCCTAGATGTACTGGAGCGCGCCGGCATGATGAATTGCAATGCCTGCCCCACTCCGGTTGATACGCAGGCCAAACTCGGTGCTAGCGGTGCCCCAGTCACTGATCCCACCAACTATTGGAGCTTGGTGGGTGCTTTGCAGTACCTCTCGTTCACACGGCCTGACGTCGCCTATGCCGTGCAGCAGGTTTGTCTACATATGCATGATCCGCGGAAGCCCCATCTCACCGCCGTCAAACGGATTTTGCGGTACCTCAGCGGCACCATCGAGCATGGTCTACAGCTTCATCCCTCTTCGACAAGTGCTCTCACGGCCTACACCGACGCTGACTGGGCTGGTTGCCCCGACACCCGCAAGTCTACCTCTGGGTATGGCGTTTTTCTTGGCGACAACTTGGTTTCTTGGTCGTCGAAGAGGCAGCAAACTGTCTCTCGGTCAAGCGCTGAAGCTGAATATTGCGGTGTTGCTAACGCTGTCGCTGAGACCTGTTGGCTGCGTCAACTCATGCAAGAACTTCGTCGCCCTCTGCAGCGGGCCACCATCGTCTACTGCGACAACATCTCCGCTGTCTACCTCTCCACCAACCCTGTTCAGCACCAACGCACTAAACATGTGGAGATCGATCTTCATTTCGTCCGTGAACGTGTTGCTTTCGGAGATGTACGGGTTCTGCATGTGCCGACGACTTCTCAGTACGCCGACATCTTCACCAAAGGGCTTCCGACTGCTATCTTCGCCGAGTTTCGCTCCAGTCTGAACGTCTGGTGTCCTCCCGCTCCGACTGCGGAGGGGTGTTAGAATATGTATCAGGTTCGGAGTCCAAATAGCATACGATTGTAACAACCGACCTCCTTGTACTATTTATATCCCTGCCAGGGATCGTTTAATCTAAGGTCAAAAGTTCAATTACCTTCAGTTTGTGTTAGCAATCAGGAGGATATGTAACAGCCTATTTCTGCTATCGCCAGCAATCACTTTGGTAAAACACAATTTTTTTAATGTAAAAAATAATAATTTCAGGTTCATAATAAAATATTAAATCAAGCAAAAGGGAAGTGCATCAGTTGACACCCAAGCAAAAGTTCAATTACCTTTAATTCATCCACACAGAAAATCTGAATTAAATACACATACGTAATAGATAAAAGTACCAGCGGTAATGTTTTGCACTTAAAAAGTACCAGGTTGGAACTGATGTTTTACACCAAGCAAATTAGTAAAGAAAACACGAACCAACAAGATCAACGAGCAAGGCCATTGTGCGCCCTATCCAGACGTGTGGCATCAAAAGAGTCTAAATCCTTATTTGGGCATGTTAGCTACTGAAGATAACAGCATGAGTATACAGAGCAAGAAAATCATTGTTCAAAACAGAGTACTCGTAGATTAGTTCTCAAATCACAGCTTTTCGCGTACAGCACAACAACCTACTACAAGCATACCTTCCAGAAATAGTAGATCATAAATCATACGTGTGCCTATATGAACGTGGTATATATATACACACACACACTAAAATTGTACGATCAACATCTAACGACCCTCTAATGCTGTGATGCTCACTGCATTTGCAGAATTTTCCATGTTTTCCCTTGGTTCTCGAGTTTCCCAATTCTGCAGAGCAAAATATGCAGGCTGCTTTGGTGCAGGGAGCCATGCACTTTCATTCTCTAACATAAAAATAACTGATGACATAAGCGGCCTATCATCCGGATGATCTTGAACACACAAGAGACCAACATGAATACACCGTAGAACATGAAGTGGACAACTCTCAATAACCGAAGAGTGCACTAGTTCTGTTGCTTTTCCATCTTGCCACAATCTCCATGCCTGAACCAACAAGATCAATTTATCATCAAGTTTCCGCATTTTGTTTGAGCTACTGAAATTTTTTGCACTTCTCCATACTTACGTAAGTTGTAAGGCTGGAAAAGTTCACTATAAGTTGTGGTGAACTGATCTTCAAGCCGCTTATGATCTCCAAAATAAGAACACCGAAGCTATACGTGTCTGATTTTACAGAAAAGGCACCTCCCATCACATATTCAGGGGACATATAACCACTATTAAAAAATTTCAACAACAAGAAATGCATAATTAGAGTTAAACTAAAGAATATAAACTAGAAACTTGATAGGTGGCTGGTGCATCTAATTACTCACTATGTCCCAACAACTCAGGTAGTGTTTGCTTGCTGTTGCTTTCCACCGAAGATCCTTGCCATACCGAAATCGGATATTTTTGGAGTCATTTCTGAATCCAGCAAGATGTTGCTTGCTTTGAGATCTCTGTGAATTATAGTTAATCTTGAATCTTGGTGGAGGTAAAGAAGCCCTCTTGCGATACCTTTAATTATATTGAAGCACGTGGGCCAATCTAGCACGTATTGCTTTGTAGCATCTTCAAAGATGAATAGTAAATAGAGTATATCATTAGTCATCTCTGATATACTTTTGGTTAATAATAAACTAGTAATATACTAGTAATATTCATCAAAAGCCTGAGCATACCAAAAATGAAGGCGTCCAAGCTTTTGTTTGGTAAGTATTCATAGATAAGTAACCTCTCATCTCCATGAATGCAGTAACCAAGAAGTCGAACTAGGTTCCTATGCTGCAATTTAGCAATTAAAACTATTTCATTTTTGAACTCCTTTATTCCCTGCTCAGAATCCTTACTAAGCCTTTTGATACCAACTTCATTGGCACCGTCCAACATTCCCTGCAAGATTGCATCATCCTGAATTGTGAAACGATGAAAGAAATTGTTTTGCACGAACATAATTATCCTTAAAAAAGAGTATGTGATACTGAAACTAACATTATACCTTTTTTTACCTTATAAACTTTGCCAAAACCTCCCCTTCCGATTTGTTTCGAGTCAGCGAAATTCTGTGTTGCCGTGGCAATATCTTTGAAGCTAACAAATGGTAACTCTATATTTTCGCCTTCAGTTCCACTGGAAGAAATAAGAGACCCTGGCCTCACTCTCTTCTGGATTTCATTCTTTCGCTGTTTGCTTGCTAAAGATTAATACTTTGTTATTAACCCTTAGACAATGAACTTGGGTTTGAAAAGCGGGCACTTGTTTATCCTACCTCTGTATTTGGATATCCTGAGAAGGGCTGTGACTGTGAGTATCAATAAGCATGCTGTGGTCGAGAGTACAATCTTCACCAATTTGGTATTCTCTTGAACTGCAAAATACGTCCTGTAACCATTTAGCACATCCCATTTTTTTTTAAGAAAAACAATTTACTGCATCAAGCATTACTCATAAAAGCATGAAATTACTTGCACACAATAGCATAAATGACGAGTGGACCAAACAACCATGCTACTAGTTACTGTTAAGATTATGGTAAATTGAAGTTTAATATTGTCACATGATTGTAGAAAACAGTTACAAGTTGAGTGATTCTTTTATATACCAACAAATTTGGTTGCAACGAAGTATTGACGATTATGGTTATACTGTTAAGTTAATTTAGTGGATGTGCCAGTGCAAATGTTGGTTGCGCAAGCTATGTAAGTGAGAAACTCACTCAAATAAAGTCACATGACACATTGAGAAGTGATATCATAAGGTTACAGTGGAATAATGGAGTGGTGCGGGCGGAGCCAGGATTTGACATTAGGGGGGGGCGAGGAAGACAAAAGACGTAGAATTTTTTTTTTTACAAGAGAGAACAACATGGAAGAAAAAAATTATGGGAGTAATAGACATACACGGTATATGATATCTTAAATATAGCATCAATATCAAAGTGTGTCAAATTGTTTGTATCTTTCTTTTCATTTTTGAATCTTTAATTCTCTGAAAAACTAAAAAATTGTACTTCTAATTCTTCGGTTGATTTTGTCCTTCAACTCTATGACAGTGTGCAACCTGATATATATAAGCTCTATCGATCTTACAAAATATATATGCATGAACAGAATTGTAATACTAATACACAACGTACCTTAGACATGGATAGTATGTGTGACTAACATAGGGCTGATGCTGTAATCATAGATTGCATCCGGATCGTGGTCGGCAGACACGCTACCTAAAGTGCCGGAGCAGGTAGTATCGAGGCGGCCAGGGCGTATCCTGTCCTGATCTCATGCCGCGGAGGCGGGTGTAGAGGACGAGCAACGGCGGCGGCGCCCTAGCAGTTAGCTGCCAGACGCAAAAGGGGCATTTACCGATCCTCTAATTCCCATCGATTGCATAGGTACGGCCAGAGCGACTTTTGATCCGGGAAACGAGTACACGATCTAGAAATGGGCTACTGGGCTTTATTTGGTTGGTCCAAATCTGAATCAGTAAGACATGGGCTAACTAATCACGTATTATTCTCCGGCCATTAGCTAACACATGCTACTATAACTACTGCCAAACATTGAGGGGGGGCGATCGGTTGGGGGGGGTCTGACCCCTGCTAGCACCCCCCTGTCTCCGCCCCAGGAGAGTTGGCAAGCCGCAGGTATAGGTTCTCTCCATGGTTGCTGTACCTCCCCGTGTCGACGAGCTCCTTTGTCCAAACCAAGCACCTTGACTGGTCGGCCATAGAACCGTTAGTACTAAATTTAGTGTAAGCATAGGCAGTACATGAGCAATTCATGGTGCACTCAGCCACACACTCGTCAAAGTTTCTGTTCGTGAGATATAATGATTTGTCCGGAATCTTCATTCTAGACAAGGTCACGAAATGAATTTGCTGACTACATTCCGACGCCTCGGCGGCCTCAGTTCTTCTACATCCGTTTGAAAAGTTAAGACCAACGGGTACAAAACCATCGAGACAACGGCATGCCACGACAGGCCCTGTGTAGTCGCAGTAGCCAAACGGGCCACATGAAGCATAGAGTTCGCAGCTGCTATTGGGGTGCTTGGTGACGGTTGTCCATGATGAGAGGCTGTTCCAGCTAAGAGTCCTCAACACGCCCATATAGTCGAGCATAAGACGTGTATACGGCGAGCCAGGAGAGAACTCATAATAAAACCCATCCCCGGTGCCGGCAATCGCTTCATTGACTATTGTGTTCTGGTATATGCCAGCATCCATCGACTTGAACATATTGAGGCGGATGTAGGGCATAGTCCCATGCCAAATGACTAACTGACGGTTCGAGCTGAGATCAAGGCTCAAAGAAAAGTCTCCAGTGGATGGGTCAGCGGGGCCTTTCCAAGCACTGAGTCGCCCGACGACACGGTCCTTCTGGGTTAGAAAGATCCTAGTGCTTGGGAGGATGGTGTCTGTCGGATGATCAAAACTTTGCCATATGATTGTGACATTTAAAGACTGGAGGACAAAGTTCCCCGTGTCCTGCAGTACTGCACTAACTCCGGTGGCACTGATGTTGTTCTTTGTTGCCCAAGGAGTACGACCATTGAAGTCTGATAACACCAGGTCAGAACTGTTGGTGATGGCAAGCATGGGGGATGAAGTGGAGGCAATTGGGTTGTCGCGATTGGCAGTCCATACGATGGTGCAGCCGGGGATGTTGTGGTACCATATGCCAAGGTATAAGCTCGCATTGGAGCTGTTCGGGGAGAAGAAGCCGAGCGCAAAGTGCCCATCCTTGGAGATGAGCGTGTCCCTAGACGAGAGTGGCTTTGCCTGTGTGAGCTGGTCATCGGATTTGCAGAATGAACTCAAGAATAGGAGGATGAAAATGGGAGCGCAAGAGGGCATATTCATAATGCCTCTTCTTGGATCTGCACACAGCTATAGAGGCTAATTAACTGAGGTGTGTGGTTGGGGGTCTTCTTTTCTCGTCCTTCCAATCTAAACTCAACTCTTATAACAGATGAAGAATGGCAAAGACTTGAAGAAATGAGACTGGTGATAGATAAAGACAGCAAACGTCGACCACAGCAAAGATGGCCACACGACTGGCAGCCCACGAATCGAGAGCAGACTCCAAGTCTCCAAAGGTGCTGCACGCGCAAAGAAAAATCATCACCAGATTGTGCTTGCTGCAGCCGTGGTTGCGTAGCCAGCCGCGTGGTGACTTGTATGGCTCCGGGACGGTAAAATCGCGTTGAGCTCACGACTTGGCGAGTCACGTCACAGCCTGGGTCACTGAAGTCTGAAGCCAACGGTTGAACGCATCAGAACGCTTGGATAATTCAGTAAGATAATCAACGAAAGCAGATGACAAATATCCTACCAATTGACACATACTTGGGTTAGCCAGTAACAATACCGGAGCCGGATCCAGATTAATCCATTATGAGGTATTGCATCAAAACCATCCCCAACAATCTAATATAGTATACTGCCCCGTCAACTGAGGTGTACGTGGTTCTTCAGCACAATTCGTCTGTATGTAAAGTCGAAATTAGACATATCAATAATGGAAGAGTAATAATAATTGATACAGATAGCTGGATAAAGACAGCATGCATGACTACCAGAATGGCCGGGGGAGGACTGACTGTTGGAAATAGGCTTGTGTTCTATGGCAGTCGAACCGATTCGGTGAGTGTCCCGAGTCGAGTCGTCGAGTCAGAGTCTGTTCTGACTTGACAGTAAGTCTCCGGGTCAAGTAGACTCGAATAGATAGCCCAGTCGAAGGTTGTTTCGACTGGAGGTAGTTTCCGGGTACGTGGAGTCGAACTCTCGACTCCTACCCGAGAAAGTGTCGAGTGACGGAGTCGGCCTGTCGACTCCGGCACCTGGTAGTTCGAGTGACGGAGTTGGTCTGTCGACTCCGGCTCGTGGACACGTCAGCGCGGGTGTTGGCGGTCTGGAACCTGCGAGAAGGTTCTAGAAGCACAGGTGTCCTGGACACCTGTGCAGGCCCGCGCGTAGCAGTGCAACACCTGTCCCGGCATGGACAAGTTTGCTTTGGCTGGATGGAAAGATCTAGCCAAGATATTTTTTTGTAGGTTACCCTATAAATATCCCATCAATAGAAAAAGGGAAAATTGAGGCAAACCATTTCTTTGGCACACACTCCCCTCTCTCTCTCTATCTTACGGGCAACAATTGGTATCAGAGCTCGAGTTCTTGAGAGATCTCAACCGGAGATGGGCGATGGAAAGGCGCTCGTACCGGCGGAGGCGAAGGAGGCCGCGAGCACGCTGGCAGTCCAGCGTGTTGTGCGGGAGTCCGGTAGTTCGTGGCCGCTACTTACGCGGTCAAACTATGCAGACTGGGCGCTGCTCATGCAAGTGAAGCTTGAGGCACGCCGAGCGTGGTCCGCCGTGCATGACGGCACGGAGGATCGCGAGGTGGACCGGGCAGCAATGGAGTACATGCTGCTCGCCGTTCCGCCGGAGATGATCTCCACCCTGGCGTCGAAGAAGACGGCCAAGGAGGCGTGGGAGGCGATCAAGACGATGCGGGTCGGAGACACCCGTGTCCGGGAGGCGAAGGCGACGGCGCTCAAAAAGCAGTACGAGGCCATCAAGTTCGGCGACGGCGAGAACATCGACGACTTCGCCATGCGGCTGTCGTCGCTCGTATCGCAGCTTGGGGTGCTCGGCGTCACCATCACCGAGCCGGACACTATCCGTAAGTTTCTCTCGGTCGTTCCCACAAGGCTCTCGCAGATGGCATGCTCCATCGAGACCCTGCTCGACCTCGACACGCTCCCCATGGAGGAGCTCATCGGCCGCCTCAAAACGGCTGAGGAGCGACATGAGGCGGAGAAGCCGGAGGCCAAGCAGGCTGGGAAACTACTCCTCACGGAGGAGGAGTGGTTCTCTCGGATGCGCCTGCAAGATGGAGGTGGATCCTCCAGCCACACCGGACGCGGCGGCGGCAAGCCGCGCGGTCGCGGTAGAGGCAACTCAGCTCGTGGAGCTGGGAACCCCGGCACGTCGAAGGACGCGTGTCGGTACTGCGGAGTCGTCGGCCACTGGGCGCGAGACTGCCGCAAGAAGAAGCGCGAGCAGGGCGAGGCCCACCTCGTGCGCGGCGGAGGCGACAATGACGACGCGCTGCTCATGATGCAGGCGTGCACCATTGCGTCGGCTCCGCAACTCCCAGCGTCGACTCAGGCGGAGTCGGGTGCATCGGAGGCGGCACCCTCGTCTCGACCGGTGGCAGAGTCACGGACTCGACCGGTGGCAGAGTCGGAGGGAGCGTCGACTCCTCCGAAGGAGCACTCGCGGATCCATTGGGTCGCGGAGTGGGACATGCCGGCTCAAGAGGAGTCGAAGAAGGGGACTCGGGAGGAGTCAGCCCTGTCGACTCGCAAGGAGTCGACCCTCTTCCTGCTGGAGGAGAAGGCGCAGGTAAATCTGGCGCAAGGAGGGGACGCCAAGGAGGGCGTCTGGTACCTCGACTCGGGCGCCACCAATCACATGACTGGTGACCGCGCCGCGTTCGCGGAACTCGACACCAGCATCGTCGGAACCGTCAAGTTCGGCGACGGCTCGCAAGTCGACATCTGCGGGCAAGGGACGGTGCTGTTCGTCTGCAAGTCAGGCGAGCACCGGGCCATCACCGGGGTGTACTACATACCCCGGTTGAACACGCAGATCATCAGCCTGGGCCAGTTCGACGAGAATGGCTGCCAGGTGCTGATCGAGGACGGGCTCCTCCGAGTGCGTGACAGGGAGCGGAAGCTCCTGGCAAAGGTCAGGCGGGAGCCGAACCGGATGTACAAGCTGGCAGTGCGAGTCGCCCAGCCTGTGTGCTTGGCAGTGCACGCAGGTGTCGACTCGGCCTGGACTTGGCATGCAAGGTTCGGGCACCTCAACTTCGACAGCCTGCGCCGACTCGCGAAAGGTGGCATGGTGCGTGGCCTCCCTCTTGTGGAGCACGTGAACCAGCTCTGCGACGCCTGCCTAGCAGGGAAGCAGCGGCGAGCCTCCTTCTCCAAGCAGGCGAAGTTCCGGGCGAAGGAGCGACTCGAGCTGGTCCATGGCGACCTCTGCGGGCCGATCACCCCGGCGACTCCAAGCGGCAAGAGGTACTTCCTCCTGCTAGTCGATGACCTGACACGGTACATGTGGCTCGCCCTTCTTGCAACGAAGGACGAGGCTGCAGTCGCCATCATTCGACTCCAGGCGGGAGCCGAGTCGGAGTCCAGGTGCAAGCTGCGCACGCTGAGGACGGATCGCGGAGGCGAGTTCACCTCCGGCTCCTTCACGGCATACTGCGCGGAGCTCGGAGTCGAGCGTCACTTGACGGCTCCTTACTCCCCGCAGCAGAACGGAGTCGTGGAGCGACGCAACCAGACGATTGTGGGCATGGCCCGCAGTCTGCTGAAGGCCAAGAGAATCCCCGGCGAGTTCTGGGGTGAGGCGGTGTCGACGGCTGTGTTCATCTTGAACAGGTCGCCCACCAAGAGCGTGGACGGCATGACGCCGTTCGAGTCCTGGCATGGCCGCAAGCCGGATGTGCACTTCATGCGCACGTTCGGGTGCCTGGCGCATGTCAGAGAGACGCGACCCGGGCTGAAGAAGCTCGACGATCGCAGCAGGCCGATGATCTTCGTGGGGTACGAACCCGGCACGAAGGGTTATCGGACCTACGACCCGGCTACAGGCCGAGTCGCCATCACCCGCGACGTGGTGTTCGACGAGAACGCGCGTTGGGACTGGAGTTCACCGGACTCTCCGGTGAATACGTTTGGAGCCGAAACCTTCACGGTCGAGCACATGGTGTTCGAGCCGCAGTCGACTCCAGGGGACGGGAGTGCGGGTCCTGGACCCGACTCGCCGCCCTCTCCGAGTCCATCTTCCCCGACTCCAGGAGCCGGGAGTGAGTCTCCAATGACACCGGAGCACTCGACAGCCGAGTCTTCGACTCCGGCTGTCACAGGCGTCGAGTTCATCACGCCACCTTCAAGGTATGCGAGTATGCTTGATGGAGAAGACGACACCGAGCTCGAGCACCGGTTCCGCACTCTGCAGAACGTGCTCGATGCGGGTCCGGCTCAGGAGCCGGACGAGGAGCTTCACTTCCTCGCCTCCGAAGAGCCTGGCTCGTTCGACGAGGCCAAATCAGACGCCAGCTGGAGGCGTGCGATGCAGGAGGAGCTCGAAGCCATCGAGTCCAACTCGACTTGGCGGCTCGCCACCTTACCACCAGGTCACCGCGCGATCGGCCTGAAGTGGGTCTACAAGGTGAAGAAGGATGCACACGGCGTGGTCCTTAAGCACAAAGCTCGCCTGGTGGCGAAGGGCTATGTGCAGCGGCACGGGGTCGACTACGACGAGGTCTTCGCTCCCGTGGCCCGACTTGAGTCAATCCGACTCCTGCTGGCGGTGGCCGCAGATTCGGGTTGGGACGTCCACCACATGGACGTCAAGTCAGCCTTCCTCAACGGCGAGTTGGAGGAAGAGGTGTACGTGCAGCAGCCAGCCGGCTTCGCTGCAAAGGGGAAGGAGCACCTGGTGCTCCGACTCGACAAGGCGCTCTATGGCCTCAAGCAGGCACCAAGGGCATGGAACACCAAGCTCGACGCATGCCTCGTCAAGCTCGACTTCACCAGGTGCGAGTCGGAGCATGGCATGTACGCGCGGGGCGCTTCATCGACTCGACTCCTCGTCGGAGTCTACGTCGACGACTTGGTGATCACAGGCTCCGACTCCAGCGACATCGACGAGTTCAAGCTGGAGATGCAGAGTCTGTTCCAGATGTCCGACCTCGGGTTGCTGAGCTACTACCTCGGCATTGAGGTCCGACAAGGGCCAAGCGGGATCGACATCTCGCAAGCGGCCTATGCCCAGAAGCTGCTGGAGAAGGCAGGGATGGCCGGGTCCAACCCCTGCCAGGTGCCCATGGAGCCACGCTTCAAGCTGTCCAAGACCAGCACGGCTCCACCAACGGATGCGACTGAGTACCGGAGCATCGTCGGGAGCCTCCGGTACTTGGTGCACACGAGACCGGATCTGACTTTCGCCGTTGGGTTCGTGTCTCGCTTCATGGTGGCGCCAACTCAAGAGCATTTGGCGGCTGTGAAGCACATCCTACGCTACATCGCCGGGTCTCCTCAACTCGGATGTAGGTATTGCAGAGGTGCAGGTGCACCACGCCTCGTCGGCTACAGTGACAGCGACTTGGGTGAAGACGTCGACTCACGCAGGAGTACGTCTGGCACGCTGTTCTTTCTGGGGAGCAGCCCAGTGACCTGGCAGTCCCAGAAGCAGTCGATCGTGGCTCTTTCGAGCTGCGAGTCCGAGTATGTGGCTGCTGCCACAGCTGCTTGCCAGGGAATCTGGCTCTCTCGGCTGCTCGCCGAGTTCAGCACCGGCGAAGTCGAACAGGTGGTGCTCAAGGTCGACAACAAGTCGGCAATCGCACTCGCCAAGAATCCCGTCTTCCACGAGCGCTCAAAACACATCGAGTTGAAGTATCACTTCATTCGAGACTGCGTGGAGGCGAAGAAGATCGAGTTAGAGTTCGTGCCCACCGAACATCAACTCGCAGACATGCTGACCAAGCCACTTGGACGAGTCCGCCTGGCGGAGCTGTGCTCAAGGATCGGCATGGTGGAGGATTAGCCGGAACTCAAGCCTAGGGAGTGATTGTTGGAAATAGGCTTGTGTTCTAGGGCAGTCGAACCGATTCGGGGAGTGTCCCGAGTCGAGTCGTCGAGTCAGAGTCTGTTCTGACTTGACAGTAAGTCTCCGGGTCAAGTAGACTCGAATAGATAGCCCAGTCGAAGGTTGTTTCGACTGGAGGTAGTTTCCGGGTACGTGGAGTCGAACTCTCGACTCCTACCCGAGGAAGTGTCGAGTGACGGAGTCGGCCTGTCGACTCCGGCACCTGGTAGTTCGAGTGACGGAGTTGGTCTGTCGACTCCGGCTCGTGGACACGTCAGCGCGGGTGTTGGCGGTCTGGAACCTGCGAGAAGGTTCTAGAAGCACAGGTGTCCTGGACACCTGTGCAGGCCCGCGCGTAGCAGTGCAACACCTGTCCCGGCAGTGGACAAGTTTGTTTTGGCTGGATGGAAAGATCTAGCCAAGATATTTTTTTGTAGGTTACCCTATAAATATCCCATCAATAGAAAAAGGAAAAATTGAGGCAAACCATTTCTTTGGCACACACTCCCCTCTCTCTCCCTCTATCTTACGGGCAACACTGACTACAGACATCGCTGCAAGGAAGCAGCCGCAAAGAAAAAGCATTGCTACGCATTCAGAGCTGAGTGCGACAGGGGAAACCTCGCGGTACGTGCCGCTTGTCGTGGCATAGTAGTCGACTGGTTAGAGTCTCGCGACGTGACAACGGAGCCTCTTCCACGCATAAAGGACCTCCTGCCGCGGCTGCCGCCGCCGCCGACGACCACCACGGCAGTGGCCACCGCGAGAAGCGCCTAGCGCCGCTACCGCCTTCGTCTCAGTAACGGAGCTGGACGCGTTCATTGGAATCGGAGCGCCGCCGTAGCTCCTCCATTCGCGCCCGGATTGGGCGATGAGAATGAGATTGAGGAATCGCGGTCGTCGAGAGGCAGCCGGCGCGGATTTGGTCCAAGGGGTTGACCGACGTTCCTGCCAGTTTTTTTCTTTTTAGAACGTGATGGCGATATGGGCCTTCCCATTTCGGCCACTGTGGGCTCTCGACCGGTAAGCGCTTAAGTTAAAACATGGAAATGATGGGCCAAGGCCTACTGACTTACTGAGTGGTACAATTGCCATTCTTTTGAGAGAGTGGAAAGCGGCAAATCCTATTGTACGCCCGATGCGCGCGTTAGCACTGTTACGCGCACCCTACCTCTCCCTTGGTTATGGGTCTGGCCTTTTTTGTATCACTGCGTGACGAGGACGACGACCGCGGACAAGATGCGAACCTTAACGAGTCAATCGATGGCGCTGGCGGCGGAGCACCTCGCCGAGATGGGGACGACGCAGCTGGCCGTGACGTCTTCGGCGAGGCGAGGCCAAGATCTCAGCGGATACAGGGACAACGCGGCTGGCCGCTGCGTCGCCAGAGTAGGTGAGAAAGAAACTTAACTTGGGGGTGGGGGGTCGGGTGCGGTGCAGATGGGTGCTGTGACCTCGCCGGAGACGAGATTTAGGGATCGAGGGAGGCCGGGGGCGGTGGTCAACCGGCGGTAGGCGGCGGATCGAGGAGGCTGGAGCGGCTGGTGGCAGCAGGCGGTCTAGCCGGTGGCCGCGACGGGGGAAGAAGGTGCTGTTGTGTGGGAGGAAGAAAAGCGGGTTGGGGAAAAAGACCACGAGGATGACGATGGTGCGTAGCGGGAGTCTTGATGCTAACCGACGCAAAAGGCGCCAAATAGGACCGCCCGTTGAAAGTGGCGGCACCCTATCCGTGGTGAACCGGAAGCATCTCCAAGCCCCAAAACGGGAGTGGTGCCCAAAAAACTGAATTTTAGGTTATTTGGGGGCAAAAATAATGTCTCCAACAAATGAGTAATCCTAAACAAATGCTTAATCCCTAAACGGTCTTCAATTTATTTTGGGCACTTCGTAGACCCGTGCAGCTCCAACCGCTACGCGGACATTTTTTCATTTCCTCTCCGCGCTGCCCACCCGTCGTCGCGACCCCCTCGATACCGCCTCTTTTCCGGCCGCTGCAGTCTGCATCGAGCCCGTTCGTCGCGTGCCCGACCCCACCTTGATTTTGGCCGCCGCGCCCCGTCCCGCGTCGATTCCGGACCCGCCTCGATGTGGCTGCGCCGTAAGCCCTAGTCCGAGTACAATATACTTTATTAATAAAATCGAATGGTTTTTTGAGTTTATTAGAGGAAAAACGGAAAAAAATATTATGGAACATCATGGGGCACCGTCCGTCATGACTTTAAAAAAATGCACACATACTTTGCAAAATCCAATAGCTGGTGTGTAAATCCCCCCTTCAATGTGGCTAAACAATGTACCTCGTCCTTCCCCCTTTTGTTTTTTTTTTAGTGAACGTCCTTTCCCCTTCACTACTTTATTCTGGTTATTATTATTTCAATCTGTCCCTCAATAATCTGAAAGAAATATTGGGCTGCTCAGAGCCTCAGATCGACTCAGTTGTATGCTTAAACGCAAGCTTCTCCCCATGTGCCATGTCCATGGCCGCTCACGCCATGCTGCGCCCCTTCTGCGTTAACCGGCCGGCGGGCCGCTATCTTGGACGGCGTGCCCGGTTCAGCATCCGTGCGAGCTCGGATGTCGCAGTGAATTTGGAGACGAAGCCGAAGAGTAGCAAGAGGATTGGGAAGAAGACCAGGGTGGAGGAGACCCGACTGGAGGTTCTTTATGATGATGGGTTCGGGAGCGTCACCATGGAGGATTACTGGGAGGCGGTGAGGGCCATGCCCAAGGACGACGGCGGGCCACCTCGCTGGTTCTGCCCCGTGGAGTGCGGGCGGCCGGCGGTTGACAAGGCACCACTGCTGCTGTTCTTGCCAGGTTGGTCAAAAACTCCAAATGCGGTTATTTGTAAACGGTGAAATGGTAGTGGTGTTACTTTCAACCAGTACAATAATCATCGATTAGGATCATCCTCGGAAGGAATATTTATGCTTTGGTTTTCGAATTATGCGGGACTGCGCAGGAACCGACGGTGTTGGAATGGAGCTCATTTTGCATCACAAATCTTTGGGCAGGTGAGCATTCCTTTACGTCCACTGATTCCCGTGGCTTATCTGTGTATTTTACTTACATCTTTCTCAAATCTCAAAGACACGTGTATGGTGGGATTCTCTGGTCCACACAAAATATTCCTTCCAATGATATACAGATCAAATCTTCTTCTTTTTGCCACAGGGTATTTGATGTGTATTGCTTACACATACCAGTAAGTGATCGTACATCATTTGGAGGTACATATAGATGTCTTAAATTCCGACAGTTCTTGCATTAGCTTTGTATTCCATGTACTTCATAGCTTTTACCTAAGTAATATAGAGAGCTCCAAGGTCACAGACAAGCCTGGTTATGTTCTAAAATCAAATATACACAGTAACTCATACTTATTCGGACTAAATCCGATACTCCAAATAACCCAAACAATCTTAACCGTCAATTAATTCTAGTTAATGGCTTGTGAATTTAGTTGGACTCATTGAAACTTAGATTAGTTATTGTCACTAACTCCAATAATATGCCCTCTAACATCTTGAAAAAAAAACTAGTTGTGCTTTAGTCAGGGTACTCCATAATATAATTTTGTAGTACTTTGCCCTATGTATTACGACTATAGGCAGATCCAGACAAAAATACAATGGGTGACTTTTGCAATTTCCATGAGTTTTTATGATTACTAAAACAAAATATCTCTAACTATTTAGATAAAATATTATGTATTTTGCAATTTCCATAATTTTTATGATTACTAAAACAACATATTTCTAGCCGTGGTTCCAATGATTTTATTTTACTGCCAGGGGTAAGATAGTGCTTTGTGTGATTTGATGATAACTAACTACTTGTTTTCTTGGTGGGTAAATAGTCGGTTGAATCAAATTGTGATGTAAAATGTGGTAATGAGGGCCGTACATGCATCGGTACTAATATAATAAAAGTAGTCACCTAAACACTAGTAACAAGAACTACCTTTGTAAGATTTCCCTTCAAACATGGATGCCGAATTTAATTGCATGTAGGGCTACTACAAATTGTTGATGAGACTATCAAATATGAGCATGCTTTATCACCAAAAAGACCAATATTCGTGATTGGATATTCTCTTGGTGGATGCTTGGCAATTTCGGTGGCAGCTCGCAATCCAAAAATTGATTTGGTCCTTATACTAATAAATCCAGGTGAGTGAGTATCTTATGTCGACTTTAATTTTAGAGGGTACTTACAATATAGTCAATATGTTCATTCAGGAACATCATTTGCGAAAACTCCGTTACAGACATTATTGCCTCTTCTGGAATTGATGCCAAGCAACCTTTCAGTTACACATCCAGACCATCTGAGATATTTGATTGGTAGATTGCTCTCAACTTTCTAATTACATCCTTTTATGTAAGTAAATTCTTATAGTGAGGTACGAGTCAGGATTTAAACTTTACTATTGGTGTATAAAAATGGGATTATATTCCAAAGGTGGACTATATTGAAGATAATGTTATATCATGTTTTATTTGGAGTTCTTAGTAAGAAAGTAAGTACTTATGTTTTGAAGAAAGTTTGTTGTGTTGAGCATTTATATCGCCTCTAAGATTGCATTAAAACTATCACCGAGAGTTATTGAGTAGTCTTTTAGAGTCAGTATTACCAGAAAACATCACTGATGGTTATGTGCTGTTTGTGAAACGTATAATTCACCACCAAGAAATAGTAAGTGGCAAAGATGGACTTGGCACGCGACTCACAGAGGTGCGATGCATAAAAACATCTATGACCTATTGCATGTATGTGATGGCATGTGCATACAAATGAGTAAAGCGTCCAGAAAACCACTTCTGATATGTCATTTTAGAGTGCACTGGTTTTTCCTTGTTTTAGAGATAGCCTTGGGATTACCAGACATTACCTCTAAAAACAACATATTCACAAAATATATTTCATAGACCCAAAATTCACATCACAAATTTCTTATGCAAATCATTCAACAAAGTGAAATAAATGAGTTCAAATTGTATGAATAAACATGTGTGTCTAATATTTTAGGGAGACTATTACTGATCATTATATGAACAAAATTCAAGTCTTGTTCTATAGGTTTGTTCACATATTCTTGGCCTCCTGAACGAAGAATGTCTCTTACTTGAAGTAACGTTTGTTCGGTGAAATAGGTGCAACCCTTAAGATGGCAACAGTGAGCATTCAGAACAATCTGTCTCTTCTGGATGCTTTTAAAGAGCTTTCGGACATTCTTAATTCTATGCTAACTTTAACTACTGTAAGTTATCACCTTCTTTTCCATTTTACATCAATCCTTCAGTTTTATGCTAATAAGAGTTCAAGACTGTGGAGATTCAGTATTTGTTTAGATAGCAGCATCCATCATCACTGATAACCAAAAATTCACCGAGTAACCTGAATTCCAATTATGTGGCCTGCATTAGGTGATAAAAGATAGGACAAGCCATATAATTCCCATTTGTTTGCATTACTTTGGATTGACAACGCGGAAAAAATAGAATATCTTTCTTTTGGCTTCATGCTTGCTTGTTACTTTTCAGAAAATTGTAGAAACCAACCAAATGGATAATGTTGTATGGAAGCTCAGGCTACTTAAGTCAGGTGCAGCCTATGCCAACTCTTGTCTTCATGCGGTACAAGCGGAAGTTCTACTTCTTGCCAGGTACCTTTTTTGTATAAGAGTATCACACATTCGACTGATTCCTAGTCCCGGTTGAGTTGCTATGTTTGCAAATTTGATCCCACACTGTAATATATTTGGATTTAGTGGCACTGAAAATCTTCCGCCAAGTGGAGAAGCAAACCAACTGCTGAAGACACTGAAAAATTGCAAAGTTAGATACTTTAGAAACCGAGGTCACAGATTACTCATGGTATGTAATGTCATGCTCAGATAAATGTTTCCCAGTTGCCTCTACGTTTTCTCTTGATTGGTTGATGCGAAGTCCTAATTTCATGCAAAGAAACGTACTACTACTTTACCTTTAGGATGTACTGTACAATAATTATCACACCTCAATGCTCTTACACAGGAGCATGATTTCAATCTTCTAACTGTCATAAAAGGGGTCAATGTATACCGCCGTGGCAAAAAACGGGATCTTGTTACTGATTTCATTCCACCTACATTTCGTGAGTTCAAGAAAACATTTGGTGACGACTTCAAGTAAGTATTCAGTTTCTCAATGTCCACTTTACCATCACATAGTATTTGTCCAGGATGATGGGGCTGATCTGCTGAAACCCTTCTTTAGACAGTTGAATCAGCTACTGAGCCCAGTCATGTTTTCTACTCTAAAAACTGGAAAAGTTGTTCGTAGCCTCGCCGGTGTTCCTGACAAAGGTCCTGTCTTATTTGTGGGTTATCACCAACTCCTGGCGATGGAGGTGAGCTCATTGCTTGAAGGGTTCATGAGAGAGAAGAAAGCAGTTGTCCGAGCATTGGCCCACGAGGTGTTTTTTATCGGGAACTTTGGGACTTTACGTGAGGAGTTGTCTGTGTGGGATATAGTCTGTATGTATGGTTCAATACCAGTCAATCCAATCAACATGTACAAGTTATTCGAGAACAATGAGTTTGTTCTCCTCTACCCAGGTGGCATTCGAGAAGCTCTACACCGGAAGGTGTACTCTTACTAATAATTTTGTCGCACATATAAACGCAAATTTCACATTTGCTCCCACTGTGCTATGATTGTCTTACGGATGTACTTATTATGTTTGAACTGGGCAGGGTGAAAGCTACCAGTGCATTTGGCCAGATAAACCAGAATTTGTAAGAATGGCAGCCCGGTTTGGAGTTACTATCATACCTTTTGGCTGTGTCGGAGAAGACGACTTTTTGGAGGTATCATTCTGTGCCTTTGTACACTGATTCAAGTCAAGCAACACCGTGTTGGTACTTCTTAATTTGTTATTTTCATAATTTACGCATTGTCTTGTGTATTAATGATCACCGGCGTACGTTCAGTTTTGAGGTACAGTATACATTGATCTATATCCCCTTCTTTTAAGAGAGAAAATATTTGTTAATTCTTTCTTCCTTATGAAGGTGGTTGTGGATTACAATGATCAAAAGAACATGCCCTATGTCAGGGACTGCATAAAATCATTCAACGAAGATCTTCCAAAATTACGGTCAGACTTCTATCGTCGCAACTGCTCTTTCTTGACAAGGGAATAAATAATAAAGTATTTTCTATCAAAAGTTATTTGCTTGACACAACCATGATCAGCTACAGTACGCATACCTTTGTTTCAGGGATACTGTCGCTGGAGAGGATGGGAATCAGGTCCTACATGTGCCTGGCTGTATCCCTAAAGTACCAGGCCGGATGTACTTCCTCTTCGGCAAGCCAATCGAGACGAAAGGAATGGACAGTCTCCTGAGTGACAGCAAGCAACAAAAGGATTTGTATTTACACACAAAATCGGAAGTGGAGGACTGCATCGCTTATCTTAAGAGGAAGAGAGAAGAAGATCCTTACCGGAGTTTAACGTCGCGCATGTTGTACCAGGTAACCCGGGGTGGTTCTGCTCAAGTGCCTACTTTCGAACCGTGAAAAATCGACGTGGATGTACTTTTGCAGTGAGTGGCTTCTCTGTTTCGAAAATCTAGCAGTCTAGATAATGTATTATAGACAAATGTTAGGGAATAGCGATGATGACACAGTATTGAGAATGAATAGCAGGAAGTCGAACATTGCTCCTGCACTCGTGTGATTGATTCTGGACCACGATGGCCACACTTTTATCCATCTATTCATGAATCTGAAAAGATGTTGTGGAAGTGATGAGCGGTGCCAAACTAGCGTTGGAGGTTTTGGGGAGGAAGAAGAAGCCGAGCGCAGAGTCCCCGCTCTTGGAGATGATTGTGTCGCCGACGAAGAGTGGTTTTGCATATGTGTCAGCTGATTTGCATTTTCCAGTCTTGCAGAGTGGGCTCGAGAATAGGAGGATGGAAAATGGGAATGCGACATACCGCTGTGGAAAACCTCCGCCCTACGGACGCGTCCTAAGTCCTGGAATAGTGGCTGACTGGTTGGGGTTCACGACGTGGCTGCGGCCCCAATCGACCATGCCGTCCAGGTCCGGCGCCGAGAGGAAGGCTTCGACGTCGTCGGCGGCAGCGGCGGCAGCCGCTTCTCGCGGTGGCCACCGCCGTGGCCGAAGCCGGCGGCAGTAAATCGATTGGAGTCGCAGCTAGGCCGTAGATCCTCCATTAGCGCTCGCATTGCTCGATGAGATCAAGGTATCCCGGCACTCGACGCGGATTTGGTAGAGAAATCCATCGAACCGAAAAGTATTTTTTCTCCCCGAGGGGACGTCATTATGGGCTTTCCGACCCGTAAAGGTACGGAATGGAACAGGCCAAGGCCTAGTGTGAGGTACAATTGCCATTCGTTCTTCCGGGCGAGGAAAGCATAGATTAAAAAATCGGACCGGCAATCGAACCGGTGAGGCCATCGGTTCTAGTTTTCACCAGTCGAACCGGCGGTTCATCGGTTCATTGGTGACAGAAAACCGGAATATTTAAGCTAATTTTGAAAAATATTGATCTCATATCAGATAAATATCGATATTATAAGATGTATCAACAAATATATCAATAAATGTTGCTTGTCCAGTTGGTTATTAGGGCCTATAACACGCCTTTGCTGCAAGTCAAGGGTTCAATTCCCTGGTAAAGCACCATTTTATGAATTATTTCTCCGGTTTTTTACTAAAAGACCAATCCACGTTAAAAAACCGGACAAGGCGCTGGTTCCGGTTTTTTCCGGTCGGACTGCCGGTCTGGTCCGGTTTTTTAAACTATGGCAGCCATCCGTGGCGAACTGGAGGATGGGGCTGCGGCTTGGTGCGTCGCTGCCCGCCGCCGCCGCCGCCGAAGCGGCATCCCGGCGGACGCGTAGACGATCCGAAGACCGAAGGAAGCGGCAGTGGAAGTCGAAGTCGCGGGGAAGGATGAGGCAGCGGCCCGGCCGTGCTGCGGCGTCGATCGATCGTTCAAGTCAAGTATAAGTTGTTTTCTTTTCACAGGTATGGGAAAACCTGTATTGTTTTAAATTGCTACTAATATGTTCTTGAGAGTCAATCATATTGGTTAGTGAAAATCCACTAATGCAGAATCAATCTTCTTCTCGCACTACCCCGCCAAAAAAACACCTCTATTACCATTAATAAAACGCTAACTCTATGTTCGTGAGAGTCAATCTTATTACTGAAAACCAGTAATGCTGAACTGATCTTACTCTTTTACGACCAATGAAGAACAAATCTAGTACTAGCATAAAATTAACTGAGGCGCACCATCTATCTAGCTGCTATACGGAAATTCAGAAAAATAACCCGCGAGGCCTGTGGTGCAGCGCCTGAATTCAAGACTGACAAGCGGCACTTTGTATATGATGAAGCCCAGCAGGTTAATGACAGATATAGGGCCGTGGTTTGCAGCTCACAATGATTATGAATAGAGAAACCTGGAAAATAAATGATGATGGGAGAGAACAACTTGCCATTTTAAAGCCACCTCTATTACCCCTAAAACAAACCCACCTACTTAACAACCTGTTCGTGAGAATCAATCATATTGGTTAGTGCAAACCCACTAATGCAGAACCAATGTTCCTACTGTCTAGGAGCGCATATGTACGATCCACAAAGCAATCTGGGAATATTCCTCTCCTCAATGGTCACCTCTCCATAGCTGCAAGCAAGTAGACAATTAATAACTCTGAAGAAACCGTCAGATAGCTGAGTACTGCGATTCCTCTCCTCAATTAAAGCTTTGTTCCTGTCAATATTTGTCAACTTCAGAGACAAGGTCACAAAGTGTTGGTTTAGGAAAGACCTTGAGTTCTTGCCATGGATGGAAAATTAAAAAACACCAATGAATAATCTTACTGTTTCAGGCACAGCTGCATTCTGGCCTGCTGTTTCGTTTAATGCGAAAACGATTCAGGCCGAGTGTATACGTGCTCTCCATGACCATACACAAGCTAGCTTGTGCGTGACCATGCCACCTTCTAACCAACTATAAATATACTAGGCATATGCAATTAGCTTCTCACCCCCAACCCATAGCCCAAGCAGCCATTCCAAGAGCAAGCTAGCTAGGCAACGAAATGGCGCACGCGACGGCGGTGGCGCTAGTGGTGGCGCTCTCTGTGCTGGGGCTGGCCACCGGCGGCCTCGCCCAGCTGAAGACCGGGTTCTACAAGGGCAAGTGTGGCGCCAACGACGTGGAGACAATTGTGCAGGGTCTCGTCAAGGCCCGCGTCGCTCGTGACGCCCCAATCGTTGCCCACCTCCTGCGCTTGCAGTTCCACGAGTGCGCTGTCAATGTACGTGCTACTATTCTACTAGTTGCTTGCAATTGCATATGCACGCGCCATTGATCTTCTGCTCCATGCAAATGTGCAGGGCTGCGACGGCGGGCTTTTGATCGACGGTCCCGGGACGGAGAAGACGGCATCGCCGAACCTGAGCGTGAAGGGCTACGACCTGATCGCGTCTATCAAGACGGAGCTCGAGAGGCGGTGCCCCGGCGTCGTGTCTTGCTCCGACATCGAGATCCTCGCCACAAGGGACGCCGTCTCTCTGGCCGGTGGGCAGAGGTACACCGTGCGCACAGGGCGGAGGGACAGGCGGCAGTCGAGGGCCACCGACGTGATCCTTCCCGGGGAAGAGGATACGGCTGCGCAGGCGACCTCTTTCTTCGCCAAGCTCGGTCTCAGCGAGTTGGACATGGTGGTTCTCCTAGGCGCCCACACGGTGGGCGTGACGCACTGCAGCAAGATCAAGAAGACACGTCTTTATAGCTACCGCGGCAAGGCCGGCGCGACGGACCCGAGCTTGGACCCGGCCATCGCGTCCGTGTACAAGAAGCATGTGTGCCCCAACACGCCCAGGTCGGACAACAACATCGTCTTCCTTGACGACCGGTCCAGTGCCTCTAGGGTGGACAACAGCTACTACAAGATGCTGCAGAAACGCCGCGGCGTGCTCACCGTCGATCAGAACCTCTACAGCAACGGCACCTCCACCAAATGGCACGTCGACAGGCTCGCCAACACAAACCACTTCTCCTGGCTCTTCCCGCAGGCGCTTGTCAAGCTCAGCGAGATCAACGTGCTTACCGGCAAGCAGGGAGAGGTTCGCAAGTTCTGCAACAAGTTCAACTGATCGATGCTCTCTTATTTCCTCAAGCATGTTCCTGTCTGAGGCGTCATCATTTTTTACCTTCGTCTTTTTCATCTTTTTTTTTTGTCTCTCATTCTGGTTTTGGCCAAATTGAATTACTTAATAAGATTCATGTTCGATTCATTTCTTTTGTGTTTCACATAACGGTTGGTAATAACATGCCCGAATGTATGCATTTTTTGTCTGATGAAGATCATCAAGAAGATAATTGATGCCGTACGTGCATATATACATTTTTGTCCATATAGATATAGGAGATCTTGAGTACCGTTGTTGCATCCATATTCAATATCTAGACCGCACTGTATCTTCGATCTGTAGCAAAAGGTTGTTATTTTGGACTGTTATACTCCCTTAATTTCTGTTTGTAGGATGTTTTAGGTGTGTAGACTTTGACCAAGAATTACGCTATGAATGAGTAGAGTAGCCACCCTTGCTCACCAAATGAACTCAAAATGACCTTGTCTTTTGGCTCGGAAATCGGATAATGCGGTTTGAAACATTCGAATAATCCATATTTTCATGCTATTTGCTATACTGTGTCCTAAACTGTACCTGGGCGTCCACTTTGAAATCGGGTATGCTTATCCGCTGCATTTTTAAAATGGACCCGTGGCTGGATTCGATGCCGCTAGGAGGGAGTATAAAGATAGATTAAAAAATTGTTATTTTTCATGGCACAACTAAGAAGTAAATATAACCTCGAGATTGTACAAATACAAAAATAGACAAATATCATGATCAGACACAAACCAATGCTAGTCGAGATAATTCTAAGTAGATGGAGATATAGTAACTCCCAAGTTAAATCACCATACAGTAGACCTTTGTGATAACTCGGTCCTCTCACAAGCGATCATCATGACTCCAGAAAATATGTCGAGGGAGATAGTATTTGTCTCAATGTAAATAAGATGATGAGATTTTTTCTAAAAAAAAGTGATACTTTACAGTGAAGTGATCATTTTCCACTGATCATGTTTCATATTCTCTTCGATAAGTTGACTATATCTCGATCCAAGGGCAACAAGTTATGGAGAATTTTAGAAAGTCATTCTCATCAGACAGATAATGGGAAAAAACATCACATTAGGAGCGACATTTTAGCAAAACCATTTCTTTTGGGAAATTAATAAAACATACACTATATTTGGGGCAGCTCATTGCAAATAGCACTTATCAGAGGGTGATTTCTGTTGACATGAATTTAACAAGAAAACTTATATTTTTTTCGAAAAAGTACCACTTTCAATGGGTCTACACGTCAAGCTAAAATGCCATGCTCATGTGAATATTGTGGTCGAGTAATGCTACATCTACCGACAGGTTTTAGGAAAAAATATCCACGCACTTGGAATGGTGATGTCCGGGATACCCACTATATCAGGGGTGTCATTATCTCCAACACTTTCAAAATCTGTTTAAGTTTAAAGTTGTGATTTTCTGAAGATATGTTTAAATTTGTTGTTTTATGTAATAAGAACCATTAAAGTTGTGGTTTTATTCAATTTTTGTTTGTTTTGAGGAAGTGGTTTTATGTAATTACATCTTCCTGAAATCATGCTATTCTACACATGAGAGGGTAATGGGCCTCCTCCCTTCGGTCACTATGGGCGTTCGAGCCATAAGCACTAAGAGCATGTACAGCGCTGGCCTCTTAATGAGGCGCTTATATCGGTCCGTTACGCCATGCATGAAGCGTCCGACGCCTGGAGTCCTAATTTGTACGCGTAATCAAGCGTCGTTCGCCTAGTTATCGCGAGCACTATATCTCGCCTTCAGCGAGTCGGTACACCCTCTCACTCTCACCCGCACTGGTCTACAACTGTGCCGGCCCATTTGGGATGTATTTTTTTCGTTTTTCATTTTCCTTCTTCTTTTCTTTTTATTTTCATGTTTTTTTGTCCGTTTCTTTTTCTTATTCCTCGTTCTGTTTTCTTTGTGTTTTATGTTTTTATTTTTTGTGTATTTTTTGGTTGCCCTGCCTCCTCGTCCCAGCTCGCCGTGACCCCTTCCTCCCCTGCCTCGGCTGCCCGGCCCGAGCTCCGCAGCGACCCCAAGAGGTTCACGACAGTCGCCACCCTCCATTCGTCTGCCTCTCCTCTGGTGCTCTGCTACCTCCTGTTTGCTGATTCCGCCGCGTGCTATCTCCTGCACCAGCGTCAGATCTGGCGACAACGAGACTCCGACGGGTCCAATTCATGGCAAGCTCAGACCAGTCATCGAGATGCCTCCATGGTGGACGGTGAAGGGCATCTTTTTGTGTGTGTGTGTGGGGGGGGGGGGGGGGGGGGGGTGTTTGGTGTTGCAAGAGACGTAAGACTCTGCTACAAGTGTGTATAGTTTTTGTTATGTAGCATGAGCAAAATGTTACGATGATTTCTGGGCTTAGGCTTATGCACATAGAGATTGATCCAATGTTACATATATGCTCTTATATTGTTGGATTAGTTGGACACAAATTGAATCCTACCATCTATCTAGCTATACGGAAATTCAGGAAAATAACCCGCGAGACCTGCTGGGCGCGGGAATTCAAGACTGACAAGGTACAAAGTTTATGCAACACTTTGTATATGATGAAGCCCAGCAGGTCAATGACAGAAATAGGGACGGGATTAGTAGGTCACAATTATCTTCTAACACTACACGGTACAGACTATTTACAAATAGAGAAACCTAGAAAATAAATGATGATGGGAGAGAACAGCTTGCCATTTCAAAGCCACCTCTATTGCCCCGTAGAAGAAACCAACTTACTTAACAATCTGTTCGTGAGAATCAATCAAATTGGTTAGTGCAAACCCACTAATGCTGAACCAATGTTCATATTGTACGACCAATACGGAGGAGAAAGAAACAATCAAGACCCTCTCCCCTGTGTCGTTCCTCTCGGGGCGGCACGGGGGGAAACCCTATAGCCGCCAGGGCCTAGCCCCCCCCCCCCCCCCCTCCCTCCCTCGCCGCCGTTGCTGGAGGATGTGGCCTGGCTAAGCCTGTGCCGCGGACGGTGGCGGCGGGGTTAGCTCCTCGCGCAGCGGCTCCACCTCGAGAAGATTCAGTAGATGGCGGCCTCATCGGCTTCGGCCTCTCCCGGCGGCACGACTGCTCAAGCGGAGCAGCGGCGGGTCCTCGCTCCCCGCGGAACGGCGGCGCGTGGCGGCTTCTGGCGACGCTGGTGGTCACAGGCGCGGCGGCATCCTCTCGGCCGGTCGGCTCCGGCCCCGTGCGGAGGCTCTGCTGCTTCTCCTCTGCGGCCTCTCCTCCCGGCGACGACTTCGGCTGCCTCCGGCCTCTCCGCAGCAAGGCGCTAGCTCCCATGTTGGACTTGGAGCTCCAGATCTGGCTACGAGCTGTGGGTCGACAGGCCTGGGCAGGGCAACGTCTGGTGAGGCGGATGGCGACGAGTAGGATGGTGTCCTCGGCGTCGACTCCGGTTGACGGCGAGGAAGGTGGACATCGGCGAGGATTCCGGTGTCGGCGCTTCGTTCTGTGGCTTGGCTTGTTCTAGCTGCGGCTCGATGCTGCACCGGTGTGCTCGGCCTGGAGGTGCGGAGCTGGCTTCGGCATGGATGGTGGTCGGCGGTCTTTGGCGCGTATGGTGGAGGTTCGTGGGCGGCCGTTTCAGGTTGCAGGTTGTTGAGCTTCTCCGGGAGAAATCCTTGCTCCGGTTTGGTCGGAGCTGGCGATGGTGACGCCTGCGGGTGTCGCGGACTTTCTTGAAAGTATCGTCGAGGTGTGCTCACTCCTCCTCCTGCGGCCTTGACTCCGGAGGGAAACCTTAGATCCGGGATCGGGCGATGGCGGCGCTACTGCGTCTCTTTCCTTCTTGGGGGCATCGTCTCGGAGTCGCCTACGACCGGGGGTTCAGTGAAGAGGGCTTGTTGCCGGGACAGCTGTGCTAGGTCCAAGTGTGCAGTTTGGCAAAGATGATGCGTCGAGCTGAAGATGGGTCGCGGCTGGGCTTCGGTAGTCGGTTTCCGGCGTGTCCGATGAGTTTTTCTGCTTCTCTGAGTTCTCGGTCGGCGCAAGTCCAGCATAATTCCCTTGTGAAGCTCGTCGTCGGATTCAGAGATGTCTGTCCTCGGCGCGTGTGGCCAATTGGTTGGCATAGGCCGATATTGGTTCCGGTGCCGTCTGTGAGGCTCTGTCTGGGAAGCTGATGGTGAAGTCTGAATCGCTGGCTCGAGGAGTGACGCTTAGTGGCAACCTCGACACGGTCTCCTTGTGCGTCTGTGTTTCGTGTGGGTAGCCAGGTTGGCTGTGGTGGTGTGCCCATTGTGGTGTGTTCCATGACGGCATTGGTGTATTTGTTCGGGTTTCGGCCGGTTTCCCTGCAAATGAACCGGTCAATTTTTTTCGACATTTTTAAATATAATGAGGCAAAGTTGCCCGTTTTGTTAAAAAAAAATATTGTACAATCAATGCAGAACCAATCTAGGAGCGCATATGTAGGATCGATCCACAAAGCAATATGAGAATGAGCAAGTCAATCCCTGCCGTGCAATGGTCACCTCCATGTCTCCATAGCTGCAAATAGAATAACTCTGAAGAAACCGTCAGATAGCTGGCTACAGAATTCCTCTCCTGGATTAAAGCTTTGTTCCTGTCAATATTTGTCCAACTTCAGAGAAGACAAGGTGTTTGTTTAGGGAAGACATCGACTTCTTTCCATGGATAGAAAAATAGAAAAACACCAATGAATAATCATACTATTTCAGGCACAGCTACACCGTGGCGCGCTGTTTTATTTATTCAGGCCGAGTGTATACGTGCTCTCCATGACCATACACAAGCTAGGGTGAATGCGTGACCATGCCATCGCCTAACCAACTATAAATATACTAGGCATATGCAATTAGCTTCTCACACCCCCCATAGCCCAAGCAGCCATTCCAAGAGCAAGCTAGCTAGGCAACGACATGGCCCTAGCAGCGCACACGTCGGCGGTGTTGCTAGTGGTGGCGCTCTCCGTGCTGGGGCTGGCCACCGGCGGCCTCGCCCAGCTGAAGACCGGGTTCTACGCCGGCAAGTGCGGCGCCAACGACGTGGAGGCAGTTGTGCAGGGTATCGTCAAGGCCCGCGTCGCCAATGACGGCGCCATCGTTGCCCAGCTCCTTCGCTTGCAGTTCCACGAGTGTGCCGTCAATGTACGTGTTACTATTCTAGTGCTTGCACGCCCCATTGATCTTCTGCTCCATGTATCGAAAATAAATTATCTGTATGATATGTAGGGCTGCGACGGCGGGCTTCTGATCGACGGTCCGGGGACGGAGAAGACGGCATCGCCGAACCTGAGCGTGAGGGGCTACGACCTAATCGCGACTATCAAGACGGAGCTCGAGAGGCGGTGCCCCGGCGTCGTGTCTTGCTCCGACATCGAGATCCTCGCCACAAGGGACGCCGTGTCTCTGACTGGTGGGCAGAGGTACACGGTGCGCACTGGCCGGAGGGACAGGCGGCAGTCGAGGGCCGGCGACGTTTTCCTCCCCGGGAAAGATGATACGGCCACGCAGGCATCCTCTTACTTCGCCAGGCTCGGTCTCAACACATTGGACATGGTGGTTCTCCTCGGCGCGCACACGGTGGGCGTTACGCACTGCAGCATGATCAAGTCGCGCCTTTACAACTACGGCGGCAAGGCCGGCGCGACGGACCCGAGCTTGGACCCGGCCATCGCGTCCACGTACAAGCAGTACGTGTGCCCCAACACGGCCTCGTCGGACAACAACATCGTCTTCCTTGACGACCGCTCCAGCGCTTCCAGGGTGGACAACAGCTACTACAAGATGCTGCAGAAACGCCGAGGCGTGCTCACCGTCGACCAGAACCTCTACGGCAACGGCACCTCCACCAAGTGGCACGTCGACAGGCTCGCCAACACAGACCACTTCTCATGGCTCTTCCCGCAGGCGCTCGTCAAGCTCAGCGAGGTCAACGTGCTTACCGGCACGCAGGGTGAGGTTCGCAAGGTCTGCAGCAAGTTCAACTGATCGATGCTCTCTCATTTCCTCAAGCACGTTCCTGTCTGAGGCGTCATCATTTTCTACCTTCGTCTTTTTTTCATCTTTTTTTTTGTGTCTCTCATTCTGGTTTTGGCCAAATTGAATTACGTTATGATTCATGTTCGATTCAGTCCTTATGTATTTCAAATTCACATAACCGTTCGTAATAACATGTCCGAATGTATGCATTTTTGTCTGATGAAGATCGTCAAGAAGATAATTAATTGATGTCGTGCATACATACATTTTGGTCCATATTGGTGCATGTGCATCCATATCCAATATGGGCGTGTTTGTTAGACTGTATGGACTTTTACACTCTATGAATCATCGCTCTTTGGGTTGTCTCGGCAAAAACAACCTCTAAAAAGCCTTCGCGTCGCTCCATCCCCCAGGGGCAGACACTGGTGGAAACTGTACCGCTGCCTCCTCCCCCCTCGCCGCCGCCGGTTACCTCCACCGGGCAAAGCCCGCGTGGAGCCGATGGCGGCGGGGTCTGGTTCTCCATGGCGATCCTCATACATAAATCCCGCTCAGTTCCACAGCAAATCCACCACCATGTGAAAAATTCTCAATCTCTAGATGCGTGGGGAGCCGTACCTCGTCATTTAGGAACACAGGAAGTCCGGTCCGTCATTACAACCGATTTTAAAAATAATAGCAGACCAAAGTTTTAGAGAAACATGCTCTTTTACGAAAAAATATAAGAGAAAATGATATTAACAAAAAAAAAGATTCATGGTCGTGTCCACCCGTCACTACTATCGCGAACTCTCCATTAAAAGTGGAACACGCTCTGGAGGCACACGGATAGCAATCCACATAACGGCCCCAACTTCGAATCGCCACCGTCCATTTGGCTACCATGCCATCTAATGGCGGTCGTGTGAAAAGCTCTGTCGCCCGCCTGGCCATAATCCAAATCCCAAATGTATCACGCTCAAAGCACCCCAATCCTTGTACCTAAATCCCGGTCAGTTCCTTAGCGAATCCACCACTGCGCGAAAAATGCTCAATCTCCAGATGCGTGGGGAGCCATACCTCCGTCGTTTGGGAAGACGGGAATTCCGGTCCGTCATTACAACCGATTGTAAATTTAATGGCAAACGAAAGTTTTAGAGAGACATGCTCTTTTACAAACGTATAAGATAAAATGACATTAAGAAAAAGCTAGATTTGTGGTTGTGTCCAGCGGTCACTACTATCGCCAACTCTCCGAAAAAAGTGAAACACACCGCAACACGCTCTAGAGCACACGGATCACAATCCGCGTGACGGCCCCAACTTCGATTCACCACCCTCCATTTGGATGCCATGCCATCCAATTTGTGGTCGTCCGAAAAATCTCTGTGGCCCGCTTGTCTATAATCCAAACCCCAAAATTACCGTGTTCAAAGCACCCGATCCTCATACTTAAACCCCCGCTCAGTTCCACAACGTATCCACCACCGCGCGAAAAATGCTCAATATCTAGACATGTAGGGAGCCGTACCTTCGTTGTTTGGGAAGATGCATGCATGGGAAGTCTGATCCGTCATTACAATCAATTGTAAATTTAATGGCAGACGAAAGTTTTAGAGGAACATGCTCTTTTACAAAGAAATATAAGAGAAGATGAAAAAAATTAAGAGAAGATGGAAAAAATATAATCACACCTACTCCTAACTCGGCTAGTGCAAGTCGGATCAACATCTCTCTACCCTATGTTAAGTAGAACTTAGCCATCTCACCGGCTTGCACATTATCTTGGTAGTGTGACTTCATCCATAACCTCAAATGGCTAAGGACAAACATGTACGAACTTAAGCAAGTACAAGGTTCTACAATCGAGTCACATACTCGATGACAAGTACATAAGTTCAATATATGCGACAAGTATGAATACAACTCGGAAATGACTCGCCTCTAGGGCATCATTCCTAACAACGGGAAGTCTATCTGTCATTACAAACGATTGTAAATTTAATGGTAGACGAAACTTTTAGAGAAACATGCTCTTTTATGAAGAAATATAAGAGAAAATTATATTAAGAAAAAGCTACATTCATGGTCATGTCCACGTGTCACTACTATCGCGGACTCTCCGGAAAAAGTGGAACACGCTCCCGCGTGACGGACCCAACTTTGAATCGCCACCCTCCATTTGGCTGCCATGCCATCCAATGGTGGCCATCCGAAAGCTCTGTCGCCAGCCAGGCCATAATCCAGATCCAAAATTTATCTCGCTCAAAGCACCCCGATCCATGTACCTAATCCCACTCAGTTTCTTAGCGAATTCACCATCGCACGAAAAGTGCTCAATCTCCATATGCGTGGGGAGCCGTACCTCTGTCGTCTGGGTAGACGGGAAGCCTGATCCGTCATTACAACCGCTCGCAAATTTAATGACAGACGAAAGTTTTAGAGAAAACATGCTCTTTTACAAATGTATAAGATAAAATGACATTAAGAAAAAGCTAGATTCTTGGTTGTGTCTCCGGAAAAAGTGGGACACACCGCAGCACGCTCTGGAGCACATGGATCGCAATCCAGTGACTGCCCCAACTTCAAATCACCACTCTCCATTTGGATGCCATGCCATGCAATGGCGGCCGTCCAAAAGCTCTTTAGCCCGCCTGTCCATAATCCAAACCCGAAAATTATCGCGCTCAAAGCACCTCGATCCTCATACATAAATCCCGCACAGTTCAACAGCGAATCCACCACCGTGCGAAAAATGCTCCATCTAAAGACGCGTGGGGAGCCGTACCTCCGTCGTCTAGGAAGACGGGAAGTCAGATATGTCATTGCAATTGATTGTAAATTTAATGGCAGACGAAAGTTTTTAGAGAAACATGCTCTTTTACGAAGAAATATAAGAGAAAATGATATTAAGAGAAAGATAGATTCATGGTCGTGTCCACCTGTCACTACTATCGCGAACTCTCAAGAAAAAGTGGAACACGCCCTGGAGCCCATGGATAGCAATCAGTGTAACGACCCCAACTTCGAATTGCCACCGTCCATTTGGCTGCCATGCCATCCAGTGGCGGTCGTCCGAAAGCTCTGTCGCCTGCCTGGCCATAATCCAAATCCCAAATTTATCGGGCTCAAAGCACCCCGATCCTTGTACTTAAATCCCACTCAGTTCCTTAGCGAATCCAGCACGACGCGAAAAATGCTCAATCTCCGGATGTGTGGGGAGCCATACCTCCGTCATTTGGGAAGACGGGAAGTCCGATCCGCCATTACAACCGATTGTAAATTTAATGGCAGACGAAAGTTTTAGAGAGACATGCTCTTTTCCAAATGTATAAGATAAAATGACATTAAGGAAAAGCTAAATTCGTGGTTGTGTCCACCGGTCACTACTATCGCCAACTCTTCGAAAAAGTGGAACGCACCACGGCACGTTCCGGAGCACACGTATCACAATCCGCGTGACGGCCCCAAATTCGAATCGCCACTCTCCATTTGCATGCCATGCCATTCAATGGTGGCCGTCCGAAAGCTCTATGGCCCGGTTGTCTATAATCCAAACATCAAAATTATCGCGCTCAAAACACCTCGATCCTCATAGTTAAACCCCGCTCCGTTCCACAACGTATCCACCACCGCGTGAAAATGCTCAATCTCTAGACGTGTGGGGAGTCGTACCTCCGTCATTTGGGAAGACGAGAAGTCTGATCCCGTCATTACAACCGACTGTAAAATTTAACGACACGTGAAAGTTTTAGAGAAACATGCTCTTTTACAAAGAAATATAAGAGAAGATGGAAAAAATAAACACGCCGTACTCCGAACTCCCCGCAGTACTTCGAAGATATATAAGAGAAAATGATATTAAGAGAAAGATAGATTCATGGTCGTGTCCACCTGTCACTACTATCCCGAACTCTCCAGAAAACGTGGAACACGCCCTGGAGCCCATGGATAGCAATCAGTGTAACGACCCCAACTTCGAATTACCACCGTCCATTTGGCTGCCATGCCATCCAGTGGCGGTCGTCCGAAAGCTCTGTCGCCTGCCTGGCCATAATCCAAATCCCAAATTTATCGGTCTCAAAGCACCCCGATCCTTGTACTTAAATCCCACTCAGTTCCTTAGCGAATCCAGCACGACGCGAAAAATGCTCAATCTCCGGATGTGTGGGGAGCCATACCTCCGTCATTTGGGAAGACGGGAAGTCCGATCCGCCATTACAACCGATTGTAAATTTAATGGCAGACTAAAGTTTGAGAGAGACATGCTCTTTTACAAACGTATAAGATAAAATGACATTAAGAAAAAGCTAGATTCGTGGCTGTGTCCACCGGTCACTACTATCGCCAACTCTCCGGAAAAAGTGGAAGACACCGCAGCACGCTCTGGAGCACACGGATCACAATCCGTGTGGCGGCCCCAACTTCGAATCGCCACTCTCCATTTGGATGCCATGCCATCCAATGGTGGCCGTCCGAAAGCTCTATGGCCCGGTTGTCTATAATCCAAACCTCAAAATTATCGCGCTCAAAACACCCCGATCCTCATACTTAAACCCCGCTCGGTTCAACAACGAATCCACCACCGTACGAAGAATGCTCAATCTCTAGTCGTGTGGGGAGCCGTACCTCCGTCGTTTGGGAAGACGAGAAGTCTGATCCCGTCATTACAACCGACTGTAAAATTTAACGACACGTGAAAGTTTTAGAGAAACATGCTCTTTTACAAAGAAATATAAGAGAAGATGGAAAAAATAATCACACCGTACTCCTAACTCCCCGCAACACTTCTAGAGTGACCTAGGGTTACAGGCCGACAGGACAGGCCCAGCCAGGAGTACGTAGCGATTACTTTTAGCCTCGACAGAGCCGGTGCACCAGCCCATTTGCGTCCTCAGCGATAGGTGAGTCCATAGCCGCGTATATAAGCTGCGTAGTCTGTCCCTACGGTAGCAGTGCGGGACTAACGAACAGAGTGCGGGCGCGTCGGTTCGTTTCCCATCCACCCTCTGCCCCGCGCGACCAGCCGCGGTGCGCCGCCCCGGAGACCCACGCTGGCCCCGCCGCGACGCCGGCTATGGAGGTTGTAACAATCGCCCACCGCGGCAGCGGCCGGCCAAAGAAGTTCAGGCCGCTGTCCCCGTAATGCCAGGTTCGCGGGCAGAGTTCTCAGCGGAAAGCCGCGCCACCTCGCGGACCGACGGGAAAACGGCGACGGGCAATCCATGGAGAACTCTGCAGGCGCGGGCGGCGGCTCAGCGCGTCGCTGCCTGCTGCGTCGCCGATGCGGCGTCCCGGCGGAGGAAAGCAGCCGGCTCAGGCACAGTGTCAGTCCCTTTCGCGGGGAAGGACAAGGCGGCGGTCAGCTCGTGCACTGCGTCCGTTCAAGCCAAGTTATTCGAGGCGATTCACAACTCCACAATCTCCATGGTCCCGGCTTGAGCCAAGGTACTAGCAATACGAATTTCGGTTTCTGCTCTAAACTTAATTTGGCTAGGCTGTTGACTTGAGCTGCGAAAGCCCAGGCCCCAGGGGGCGTATGGAATTTCAATGTACAATTTTTTTTTTTGATGAATCAAATGGGTGTATCATAGGTACATGAATTAATGATGATTATTACATTTTGCAATGCTTCGGAAACATACAGTTTCCAAGCAATCAAACTGTTGAGGACTAGTTGTTGAAAATAGAAGCAATTTAGCATATGATTTAATCCACAAAAATAGGAAACAATTCATGACTGGAACAAATATTAAACTAAGCATGTGATCTACTAATACGGTAGACATAGAGATCAAATCTACAGCCAGTACTACGAAAAGAAACTATAATAAGATCTGAAACAGAAAGGACAAATCACATTCATCGCAGCGGGAGTGGAACCGCTACCATCCCCGTTGTCGCCCATGTTATCGATGAAGAGGTTGCCGGTGTCGGGGAAGAAGTCGTCGTTGGGGAAGTAATCGCAGCCAGTAGTCGCGCGAGTGCGCTCCCCAAAAACCTGATCGCCCCTCTCCCGTACAGGATCACGAGAGGCGGGGTTCCGGAGGCCTACTGTCCCGCCTAGCGGTGTACGCCGGAAGACGGGATGGAGAAGACTTGGAAAACGGCGGCGCAAGGTTCTGGAACTAGAACGACGAGAGACCACGTGTTTTCGCACTAGCGGCTAGGGTTAGCTCAGCCTGTATATGTAGTGCGAGTCGGGTAGGACGTGGGCGCAGCCCCACGTCCGAGTCTGTAACAGCCCCACGATCCAAAAGAATCGGAAACGGCTGAGTGATTAACGCGTCCGTTAATTACTAATTAATTGACTCATTAATTTTCCCGAACAACAAAAAGATAGCCATCGGCTCGGCTCATTCCCGCAACCCGCGGCGCGTCGTGACGAGGCGAGGCGAGGCGTGGCGAGGCGGGCGGCGGAGGAGGAGCGCGCGTGTGGCATTCTCTTATTCTCTCTTATTTCTATGCTTATACAAGTGCTAGTAGAGCTCACCTTATAAGCTGGTGCAACTCTCATCCAACTAGCAGTATGGTACTAAACTTTAGTCCACCACTTGCATGCATGAATGGGCCATGAGAATTTCAGAATTTATTAGGCTATTGGGCCAATGGCCCACTAGTAAATACTAGTAAATTCCAACAATCCCCCACAAAGTCTCATTGGCTCATGTCATCATTTAAGTTCCAAAACATTGTTTATATACCGATGCTTAGTGGAGACTGTTAAGTTGAACTTTCACTTAGAATATTACGCTACGCTAGTTCACAACTTGATAGTGGACTATGCATTGAACTACAAGTTTTCTGCGATACTAGATTCACATAACATCTAGACCGATACTAGGCTGCCGCAAGGCTTCCCCGCGGGTGGAGCTTATACGTCATACTCCAAAGCCTTTCATGAGCTTACTAGAGAGAACCCAACTCTCATAGACTGCGACGTTTAACAGTCAAACTCATATAGGTGTGTTCCTCAAAAGATGCTCTGTAGGACAACATCTTCACTTATAGAAGTAAGTCAATTGGAACACATTAAGATAAATATCAACCTGCCATACAAATCAGGAATATGAGAGTATTGCATCTGAGTGGGATAAATAATATTAAGGAATACTCTCCCTCCCAGCTGACCAACAGTTTGTCTCCCACTTCTACTTCACGGGATCTCCGATCACATAGAGTAGGTTACCACTGTGGACAACTCATAAAGTGGGTCTCAACCCCATTTCCTTAGATGCATTATCTATCACATTACGTGATAGACCCTTTGTGAAGGGATCTGCCAAATTTTTATACGTTTGAATATAATCCAACGTAATAACTCCGGAGTTCTTTAATTTTCGGACAGATTTCAATCTCCTCTTCACATGTCTTGATGACTTCATATTATCCTTCGAACTGTTTATCTTAGCAATCACAGTTTGATTATCACAGTTCATAAGGATGGCGGGTATTGGTTTTTCAACCACAGGTAAGTCCATCAAGAGCTCACGAAGCCACTCTGCTTCAACAGTGGCTGTGTCTAGTGCTGTGAGTTCTGCTTCCATAGTTGACCTGGTTAAAATGGTCTGCTTGCAAGACTTCCAGGAAACAGCGCCACCACCAAGTGTAAAACATAACCACTGGTGGCTTTAATCTCATCAGCATCAGATATCCAATTTGAATCACTATAACCTTCCAGTACCCTTGAATAACCGGAATAGTGAATTCCATAGCTCGCAGTGCCTTTTAAATAGCGCATAACTTTCTCAAGCGCATGCCAATGATCATCTCCCGGATTTGAAACGAACCGGCTCAATTTGCTCACGGCAAAAGAGATGTCAGGCCTAGTGGCACTCGCCAAATACATAAGCGAACCAATAATCTGAGAGTATCTCAGTTGATCTCTCGCAATCCGTCGATTCTTTCGAAGCAACACACTAGGATCATATGGTGTTGGAGAAGGCTTGCAGTTGCTGTACCCAAAACGACTCAAGACCTTTTCCACATAGTGAGACTGAAGCAGAGTAATCCCACCATCATCACCTCTCAGCAGCTTGATGTTCAAGATAACATCAGCTACTCCTAGATCCTTCATCTCAAAACAACGAGATAGGAAATCTTTAACTTCCTTGATTAAATCAAGGTTTGTTCCAAATATCAGTATGTCATCGACATACAGACAAAGGATAACTCCCTCGCCCCCACCATGGCGATAGTACACACATTTGTCACCTTCGTTTACAACGAAGCCAGCAGCAGTCAAAGTTCTTTCAAACTTTTCGTGCCATTGCTTAGGAGCTTGCTTAAGGCCATATAAAGATTTTAATAACTTGCACACCTTGCCTTCTTGAAACCATCTGGCTGATCCATATAAATTTCCTCATCTAACTCTCCATTAAGGAAAGCCGTCTTAACGTCCATTTGATGAACGAGAAGACCATGTGAGGCAGCCAATGAAAGTAGCACTCGAATAGTGGTCAACCTGGCCACAGGTGAGTAAGTATCAAAGAAGTCTTCACCTTCTTTCTGGGTATAACCCTTGGCCACAAGCCTTGCCTTGTACTTTTTAATTGTACCATCGGGCCTAAGCTTTTTCTTAAACACCCACTTACATCCTACAGGTTTGCACCCATAAGGACGATCAGTGATTTCCCAAGTACCATTAGCCAAAATGGAATCCATCTCGCAACGGGCGGCTTCCTTCCAGAAATCAGCATCAAGAGATGCATAAGCTTCTGAAATGGTGTTGGGTGTATCATCCACGAGGTACACAATGAAATCATCACCAAAGGACTTTGCAGTCCTCTGTCTTTTGCTCCTTACAGGAGCTTCATTGTCATCCTCCACTGGGTTCTCAAAGTGTTCTATCGAAATGGTGGATTCAGGAATTGCAATTAAATCCTGACTCGATGAAAAAGGTATCTCCTGATTAGATAAGCCAGACATATCCTTCATAGGAAATATGTTCTCAAAGAAAGTCGCATCATTCGACTCCAAAATTGTACCAACATGCATGTCGGATACCTCGGATTTTATTATCAAAAATCTATAACCAATGCTGTGAAAAGCATAACCCAGAAGAACACAATCTATGGTTTTTGGTCCAAGCTTTCGCTTCTTGGGAATTGATATATTGACTTTAGCCAAATAACCCAAGTACGTAGGTAAGAGAGTTTTAGTCTTTTCCTTTCCCATTCCTCAAATGGAGTAATGGTTTTATTCTTTGTGGGAACTCGGTTTAGGACATGACACGCAGTCATTAGCGCCTCCCCCCACCATGCCTTGGAAAGACCCGATGTATCTAACATGGCGTTAACCAAATCAGTTAGAGTACGGTTCTTTCTTTCGGCCACCCCATTTGACTGAGGTGAATAGGGAGGCGTCCTCTCATGGATTATACCATGTTCCGCACAAAAAGAATCAAATTTATTGGAAAAATACTCTCCACCATGATCAGACCTAAGCCTCTTAATCTTTCGATCAAGTTGGTTCTCTGCTTCAGCTTTATAGATCTTGAAATAATTTAAAGCTTCATCTTTTGATTTCAGAAGATATACATAGCAATAACGAGTGGAGTCATCGATCAGTGTCATGAAATATTTCTTTCCACCTTTAGTTAACATGCCATTCATCTCACAAAGATCAGAATGTATAAGCTCCAGCGGTGCCAAGTCTCTTGCCTCCGCAGTCTTATGGGACTTGCGAGGTTGTTTAGCTTGAACACACACTTGACACTTGGAACCTTTAACAGTGGTGAATTTCGGAATTAAACTCATATTGGCTAATCGCGTCATGCAACCAAAGTTAATATGACAAAGTCGTGAATGCCAAATATTAGACTCATTATCATGGCAAACATGATTAACAACTTTAGTGCAAATATCTGACAAAGACAGGCGGAACAAGCCTCCGCACTCATAGCCTTTTCCAACAAATTGTCCATACTTAGAAATTACAACTTTATTGGACTCAAATACCAACTTAAAACCATCTCGACATAATAGCGAAACGCTGACGAGATTCTTATTGATGGAGGGAACATGATGAACGTTCTTCAGGCGCACGATCTTCCCCGAAGTAAACTTCAGATCGACCATACCAACACCACGAACAAAAGCATGTGACCTGTTTCCCATCAGCACGGGAGAAGTCCCTGTGACCCATTATCAGTATCGGCCATGACAATATTAGCGGTCTTGCCGCTCTTCTCAAGTTCGCGCTGCTCCTGCCGTTTAGGGCATCTAGGAGCCCAATGATTTGGATCACCACAAATGTGGCAGGATCACTTCTTCTTCTTAAAGTTGGTAGAATGAGACGGCTTGTTCTTCATGTCAAACTTGCCTTTGCCCTCAGATTTGTTCTTATTATTTTTGAACTTGCTGGGCTGCTGGTAATTCTTCTTCTATACCACATGGGCACTAGAACCAGCCTCGGCAACTCGAGCTCGTGTGTCCTTTGCTCTCGCCTTCTCTTCCACGTCAACAGAACTAATGAGATCCGAAACGGAAAACTCTTGTCTCTTGTGTTTCAGAGAAGTAGCAAAGTTACTCCATGAAGATGGTAGCTTAGCAATAATGCCACCGGCAACAAACTTGTCCGGCAACACACACTTAAAGTGCTCAAGTTCCTTAGCGAGTGACTGAATCTCATGAGCTTGTTGAACAACAGTACGCTCTTCAGTCATCTTGTAGTCATAGAATTGCTCCATGACATACAACTCGCTGCCAGTGTCCGAGGCCCCAAATTTGGCCTCGAGCGTAGCCCACATGTCCTTGCCGTTATCAAACGACATATACGAATCCACAATGGAGTCGTCAAGAACAATGAGAAGGGCACCCTTGAATAGGGTATCAAGCTTATCAAAGGCCTCCTGTTGTGCAGGAGTAAGATTTGGCATCAAAGCAGTTCATGTTTTGGAACCAATATACTGCTCTCATGCGCCACCTTTTATAGGTCACCCCTTTAAAGGGAAACGGCTTCATAGACGCGAGAAAGCCAGTTGGAGCAAATTGCCTATAATCAGGTTTTTGGATTGTTGAAAATAGAAGCAATTTAGCATATGATTTAATCCACAAAAATAGGAAACAATTCATGACTGGAACAAATATTAAACTAAGCATGTGATCTACTAATACGGTAGACATAGAGATCAAATCTACAGCCAGTACTACGAAAAGAAACTATAATAAGATCTGAAACAGAAAGGACAAAATCACGTACATCGCAGCGGGAGTGGAACCGCTGCCATCCCCGTTGTCGCCCATGTTGTCGATGAAGAGGTTGCCGATGTCGGGGAAGAAGTCGTCGTTGGGGAAGTAATCGCAGCCAGTAGTCGCGCGAGTGCGCTCCCCAAAAACCTGATCGCCCCTCTCCCGTACAGGATCACGAGAGGCGGGGTTCCGGAGGCCTACTGTCCCGCCTAGCGGTGTACGCCGGAAGACGGGATGGAGAAGACTTGGAAAACGGCGGCGCAAGGTTCTGGAACTAGAACGACGAGAGACCACGTGTTTTCGCACTAGCGGCTAGGGTTAGCTCAGCCTGTATATGTAGTGGGCGCAGCCCCACGTCCGAGTCTGTAACAGCCCCACGATCCAAAAGAATCGGAAACGGCTGAGTGATTAACGCGTCCGTTAATTACTAATTAATTGACTCATTAATTTTCCCGAACAACAAAAAGATAGCCATCGGCTCGGCTCATTCCCGCAACCCGCGGCGCGTCGTGACGAGGCGAGGCGTGGCGAGGCGGGCGGCGGAGGAGGAGCGCGCGTGTGGCATTCTCTTATTCTCTCTTATTTCTATGCTTATACAAGTGCTAGTAGAGCTCACCTTATAAGCTGGTGCAACTCTCATCCAACTAGCAGTATGGTACTAAACTTTAGTCCACCACTTGCATGCATGAATGGGCCATGAGAATTTCAGAATTTATTAGGCTATTGGGCCAATGGCCCACTAGTAAATACTAGTAAATTCCAACACTAGTAAGAAGGTTAGAATCATATTCAGTGGGGCATTCCAAGTTTCCAACATGAATGGTTTCAGAGAAAACTCTTGAACCAACAAAAATAAAATTCAGTTGGGCGTTTCAATCAGGACAGGGGTAGTAGGGCATGAGAGGAATAAAAATAATTCATATCTTTAAATCTATAAATCGAAATTTAACAAATAAAGTGTCTAAATTGATTAGAAAAATGAGAGGAATCCAAATATGAAATCCATATCATCTTTTTGATCATGTATATGACTTTTTGCAACATATTTGTGGTACTTGCTTAATAAAAAAATCACTTTTGGCACTTAAAAATAGAAAATGATATTTATAATAATATTTTAAAAATTGTTTTTGGCAACAATGTTTGTCATACCAAGACGCACCTATGTGTCAAAAATGGACACTTCATCACAAATCATGGCACGGGTTCCATTTTGATCATTTTTTTTCAAAAAATAAAAGAAAGTGGAAAAATACTCAAAAAGTGAAATCCTTTGGCATGGACTCCTTTTATGTGTACTAGTTGCTAGGAAAAATGATAAACCTGAGTTTTGACAAAGTTACCAAAAAAACTTTTTCACAAAAAGGTCAATCATTTATAAACATGTGCAAGTTTCGAGTCAAATGATATAGATATGACCATCCTCGTGCCATAGTTTGTGATAATATATCCATATTTGACACATAGGTGTGTCTTGTTATGACAAACAATGTTGCAGAACTAATTTTTTTCAAATTACGTATATAAATATCATTTTTTCATTTTTTTAATTGTAAAAAATGACATTTTTTGTGAAGCAAGTACGACAAATATGGTGCAAAATGGCACATATACAATTTTCACACAAAGTAGGACATATTTTATTGATAATCCAAAAATATTAGTAATTTTATACAATTTTCACACAAAGTAGGACATATTTTATTGATAATCCAAAAATATTAGTAATTTCTCTCGGTTTCTACCTCATTTCGCCTATTTAAATGACTTTATGCAAAAAGTCATATACATGATGAAAAAGATGATATGGATGACATATTTGGATTCCTATTATTTTTCTAATCGATTTAGACATTTTATTTGTTAAATTTCGATTAACGGATTTAAAGATATTAATTATTCCATATTAAGTAAAAAGGAGAAAATAAAGTAAAATAAAATTTGTTGTTATTTATTCAAAAAATATTATTACATAATCATTGTTACTTATTCAAATAAATTTTCAAAATTTAAATAATAAAAAGTGTAACATCATGACCTATAGGTTAATATGGTTGATAGGATACTAATATCAGTAAGTTCTAACATCTCATCTGAAAGCTAATTTGGAAGAAAGTCAAAAGTTAAGTGTGCTTGGGCTGGAGCAATCTGAGGATGGGTGACCGAATGGGAAGTTTGACTAAGGTAAGTATTTTGACCTAAGATTGAGATTAAGTGTGTGGCTAAGTGGGAAATTCAAAATGTGAAAAAAGTTGGAAAATTCGAAATTTGAAAAAAAAACTTGGAACAAATAATTTGAAAAAAAGTTGAAAAAAAAATTATTTTTAAATTTTTTTTGGAAAAAATAATCTTGGAAATCAAAATGCCGACGGAATCTACGCCGACGATAAAAGGCCCTATACCTACGAGGCAATACGCCGACGGCCATACGCCGTCGGCACAAGCTATGCTGACGACAAATTGGCCTGTGCCGACGGCAAAAGGCCGTCGGCATAGCCGTCCATTCTTGTAGTGCCCTCATGACTCGTGGGTTGATTTGCTTGCCACGGCAATATGTGGACTAGAGTTTAGACTATAACCTGATACAATTCGGTCAGTTGAAGACAAGTCAAGAAACAAAAGCTCCAGACTAGAGCCCAGGAACTAGTCCTTTGGGTTTGTATTTTTTATCTTTTCCAGGAAATCCTCATGGGTTTTTAGAGCATCTCCAACAGACGCGCTCCGCGTCCACGCGCTAATTTTTTTTACAGCGCCGAAATAGCGTTTTATCGCGCGGGAGAGGGCGGTCGCTTTTCCAGAAGCGCTAAACTATTGCGCGCTGCAACTAGTGCTCCAACAGGCGCGCTAAACTCGAGCGCGCACGCCCAGCAGAAACAACATTTCGCACTTAAAACATACAACCAAACAGATCAAACGATCACAAAATAAAATCAACAATAAATAGTTTAATTATTATTACAACTCAAATAAATAGTTTATGTTGAATACAACAAATAGTCAAGAATAAATAATCAACAATACAACAAACATATGACAACCACTCCTCGATAAGATCACCACTCCATCAAACTAGTTTTGTTGCCCATTCCATGATCACCACTCCTCGATAAGATCCTTCTGAAGCTCATCATGCATTTCAGCACGTCGAATGGCATGATAAGAGGCAAGAAAACGGGACACCCTCTCAGCCCTCCTCCGCACTTGCACGGGGCGTCCCATCAACTCATAGTGAGTATAGTCTAAATCTTGCCCTCGCTCATTCTCGATGATCATTTTATGCATGATCACACAAGCGGTCATGATGTATCAAAGTATTTTTTGATCCCAAAATCTAGCCGGTCCTCTCACAATAGCAAATTGGGCTTGCAAAATCCCAAATGCTCTCTTCACATCTTTTCTAGCCGCCGCTTAAGCATTGTGGAAATCAAGTTTTTTCTTACCTTCCGGTTTGAGAACCGGCTTGACAAATGTTTGCCACTTTGGGTAGATCCCGTCCGCAAGATAGTAGCCATAGTTGTATGTATGACCATTTGCTACGAACTCCACCGGTGGAGTTTCACCATTTGCAATCTTGTTCATGAGTGGTGACCGTTGAAGAACATTGATGTCATTGCAAGATCCAGGCATTCCGAAGAAAGCATGCCAAAACCAAGTCTCATGATCGGCCACCGCTTCAAGAATTATAGTGGAACTCTTTTTGTGGCCTTGGAACTGTCCATGCCATGGCGCATGACAGTTCTTCCAACTCCAATGCATGCAATCTATTGAGCTAAGCATACCTGGGAATCCCCGAGCTTTGTTGAACTCCAAGATCCTAGCCATGTCTTCAGCAGTGGGAAGCCTCAAATACTCCGGACCAAACACTTCCACAATTCCAACTGCGAAGCATTTGCCACACTTTATGGCTTGATTCTCACCCATTGCCAAGTGGTTATCAACTAGATCGGCCGGAATACCGTATGCCACCATACACAAAGCGGCGGTCACCTTTTGATAGGTGCTATGCCCGAGTTCCCCGGCCGCATTCCTTCTTTGCTCAAAGAAACGATCATGCCTCTTCAATTCATCCGCAATGCGTTTAAACAACTCGATGCTCATCCTAAAACGGCACCGAAAGTAGGGCTCGGGATAAATGGGATTGTCCACAAAATAACTCCTCATCAATTTATTGTGACCATCAACCCTTTCCCTCCATAATTTTTTAAGACCATAAACAGAACCACCGTGTTTTGGTCTTTTATTCGCGTGCAAAGCTAGGAGCATCAAAACATTCTCCTCCTCTTCAAGATCAAATTCTTCATCGGAAGAAGTGTATGACAAACTCATCTATGAACATAGATTTCAACTAATTTAAAACTATAGACAACATGCATCAAATTTATCTACAAATATAAACAATTTATACACATACCTTGCAAGTGTTTTGTCAAACACCTTGCGGGCGCGGAGCTACAAATAGCTGTCCGACCGGCGCGCTGGAGGGGCGGAGGCGAGGGGAAAGGCGGCCGAAGCAGTGGCGGCCGCGGGAGCAACGGCGTCGTCGAACGAGCAGTCAGATTCACCGCGGCGGCGGCCCGCGCGCGACCATCTGAAGCGGCGGCGCGCTGGAGAGAAGCGGGGGGGGGGGGGGGGGGAAGCACCGTTGGCTGGTATTCGAGCGGCGGCGCGGGAGATGGTGGCCGGAGGAGATGGGGGAGAGGTGTGGGCGGCGGCGCGGGCGCTAGGAATTTTCAGATCTGGCGGTTGGGGGTTCGCGCGCAACTTCTTCCTTCGCCAGTGCGCTGGAGCGGACGCACCAAATACACCGCGCGCGATGCATCTATTCCGCGCGCGTTGGACCCTTTTTACCGCGCGCGTGATTATAGCGCGACTACTGGAACGCTGCTTTTGGCCCCGCGCGCGCTAAACTGGCGGTTTTTTTCGCGCGCGCTTTATTTAGCGCCTCTGTTGGAGATGCTCTTATACCTTCGTATTTGGCGGTGTCTCGATATTTACTTGCTTGAAGCACAATCCTGTTTTCGTGATGTTTTTTCAAGCATGTGGCCTCGGTGGGACTGACTTTTTGTAAGGATATTTACGAGTAGTTAAGATACCGCTAATTAGATGTTGGTGTTGATTTCATGCCCGCACTATAGCGATAAAAAAGGGATCATCATATGTGTGGCAGAGTATTTGGTCGGGTATTCAAACCTTCAAGAAAGGTTGTATATATATGGAGGGTCGGTGATGGCCAGAAAATTAATATTTGGGATGACTGCTGGATCCCAAATAGTACTCAAGGAAGATTGTTACTACTCGTGGAAATCAGATTTTAACTACAGTGAATGATCTCATTAATCCCGTGACTGGAGATTGGGATGAAGAACTTATTAGGGATAATTTTTGGCACATTGATGCAGAACGGATTTTGCAAATTCCTATTTTTAGCAAGAAATGGACGATTTCGTGGCCTGGCACTTGACAAAACTGGGATCTTTAGTGTTAGATCGTCCTATTATAAGCAATGGGAAGACAACTATGTCGATAAGAACTCTAATACTGCTGCTATCTCTTCCTCAGCTAACCATCCTGTTTGGAAGAGGCTATGCAGTCTGAAGGTACCTAGTAAAGTTAAGATATTTCTTTGGCGTTGTTTACATAATGCAATTCCTTGTCAATGTGTGTTAGCAAATAGACATATTGGAACATCGAGCCAATGTCCAGTCTGTAAGGTGAATGCAGAAGATATATCGCATGCTCTTTTCAGATGCCCTCGGGCGGGAGAAATTTGGAGATCGATTGGTCTGCATGAAATGATACTTGCGGCCAACTTGGAGGATAAATCTGGTGCAGAAGTTATTGAGCAGATTCTTTGTGACCCTAGCCACCAAAAATCCTACCTGAATGTCATACAAATTCCTGAGATGTTTGCAGTTACAAGTTGGTATATTTGGTGGCAGCGCCGGCTTATAAAAAGGGAGGAGGAGGTTCAATCTCCTATTCCGTTGGGTCCGGCGATTATTGCATGTGCACTGAACTTTGTTCGTGCTGCAACAAAACCCGTTTCAACCCCCAGATTTAATACATGGAAGAAGCCATTAACGGGACAATTTGCCTTGAATGTTGATGCTTCTTTTTCCGCAGACGATCAAACAGGTTCTTGTGGTGCTGTTATCCGAGATTGCGGAGGTACGTTTATTGCTGCGTCTACCGCTAAATTGCTACATGTTCCAGATATAGTCTCTGCTGAATCGGCGGCGCTCGTTGAGGGGTTGAAGCTGGCACAAAATATTGGATGCAATTCTATTGTTGTGCAAATGGATAACTTGATAGTTGTGGAGGCCTTGAAGTTTAATACTGGACAAGCTATGGTGTCTGCTCCTATTCTAGAGGATTGTCGTAAGTTGTTGAGAGATTTGGGAAAGGTTTTTCTAGAGCATTTTAATAGGGAGAGTAATATGGTTGCTCATATGCTAGCTCAGCGGGGGCGTTCAGATCCACCGTCGCTGTGGTTGGACGAACACCCCGTTTTTATTTCGAGTTTTCTAGCTGACGATGTAAGTGTTATTTGATATTAATAAAGCTAGCCTGAAGGCCTTCCCCTCAAAAAAAAAAAACTATAGCGATATGTCAAGTCGAAAAAAAAAAAATATATATATATATATATAGCGATATGTTACCTTTGGCGTACAACGGAGTTGTGCATACCAGGAGAATCTGACAAGCCACTTGACAACCATAGCAATGTTATTGCTTGGGTTGGTGTAAGCATAGGCCGGAACGAGCGACAGATGTTGTGAAAAACCCTAGCCGCCTCCGGGTCGCCTCCCAGGTGACTCCGAGGTGTCCCGCCGCCGCCGCCAAAAAGTCCCCCACCCAGCCCATCTCCCTCGCCGCCGCCGGAGGAAGCCGTCCCACGACGGACGGCGGCGGCGGGGCATCCCTCTGCTCCTCCGCCTCACTCCCTCCTCGCACGCGTGCGCCCCCTCCCCCCCGTCCCCTTTTCGCCTCCGCCTCTGCTCCGCTCAGTTCGCCCGCGTCGGGCGGCCAGGCGCGTCCTTGTCGCCGGGATGCTCCGCCCCGGGCTGAGGTCGGTGGTGGCGCGGCCCTGCTCGTTGAGTGTGGCGCAGGCTGCCTCCTCCTCTGCTCCGCAACGCGCCCGCGTCGGGTACACCTCCTCCTCTGCCGATTGTACGCCCCAGGCTGCGGACGGCGGCGGCGCTGCTTCGTGGGAGGCCCTGCTCGCCGGAGCCGCTTCGTGCTCCTCAGAGTTGGGCGCCCGATGGTGCAGGGTGGACGGCGTCGTGCAGGTCGGCGGCGGTCGTGACCCCTGCCTTGTGGAGGCTGAGGCTCTGGTTGTCCACTAGTTCTGGGCTAGGGCCTTCCGGCTACCTTCCGTCCTTTGTGGGCCCTCCGTAGCTCGCCCATCGTCAGATCTGGCGGCCTGGGTCCTCCCTCTGTCTGTGGTGCTACAGGGGTAGTGTGGCCGACTCGCTCCGATGCGTCATGGGAGGCACTGCGGGGGCGAAAGCCCACGGATAGCAGCGCCTTCGGATGTCGTACTCCTCTTTGGAGGTGTCCTTTGCATTGTGTTCTCCCCGTCGGTGCTCTTGGAGAAATCCCCGATCCAGGTCTTCTCGGATCAGACGATAGCGTCGCCTTGGCGTCGTTCTTATTCCTTGGAGGCATCGTCTTGGAGCCTGACATGCTTTGGGCGGCTCTGCCCCTTGTCCTCCTGTTAGACCTTCGGCTCGTATCCTTCCGGGATAGGTCAGCGGTCATGGTGGCCCAGGCAGAGCCTCTGGATGTCTTGGGGTGGCCTCGGCATGCGTTGCTCTTCGACCACAGGGTCGACACACCGGTGTTGTCGCCCCAGTCTCGGCTATCTGACGCCCTTCGATTGTGTTTGGTCTCGGCGACGCACCGTCCTTCGGCTATTCGACGGCCTGTCTCGGCTATTCGACGCCCTTCGACACCGGTTTCGTCGCACGGACTCGGCTATCCGACGCCCTTCGACCGTGCCAATGATGTCCCTTGTTGAGCTCTTGTTTTGGTGTCCATGTATTATGCTACCTACTCCTTCGGGCTACTTGCTTCCGGTGCTGAGGTTCTCACCGGAGATCCTCCTTTGGTAGTTGGCTTGGTGTTGGCCCCACAGGGGTGTTCGGTTGGCTCTGTTTGCTAACCTCCCCCTCCCTTAGTGTTCCCTCGTTGTCTCTAGTCATCTTTTTTATGTTTTTCTTTGTTTTTCTCTTCCCCTGTGTAAGCCCCACTTAGCGAAAACCACGTTTCACAAGCGGAACCACAATTTGGAAATCATTACAAGAACAAATACGACACAAAAGGATAAATAAACATAGTTTCAAATAATTTTATTACAACACAGGGGATCATACATCCCGAATACAGCGGAAGCATAAACACTCGTCTGAGTACAGTCTACATCAAAGGCCAGAGGCCGGAAAATAAAAGAGGGGACCCGCCCACGGTGGTCTCAGGCTGCCGCCTAGGATCTCGATCTACTCGTCGTAGTCAGCGTCGAACTCTACGAAGTAGCCTCCATCTGGATCGTCGAACTCCACTGTCGCTCCTGCATCGGTGAAAACACGGGCACCGGACACCCGATGGTATGAGTACGGGGGTACTCAGCAAGACTAACGCACAGGAAGAAAAGAAGGTACAATGCACATGCATTGGGGTTGAAAAGGCTATTTGTGGACTTGCAGCAGCAGCACCTAACAACTACAGAAGACACGCTACAACTGGCGTCTAATTAGAGTAAGGGAAGAGAGCGCTTGTGCTACTGGGCTAAACTACTCACCAAACAATACCCGTCCTGAGACAACTCCATCGTATCATATCCCACGAGGAAGAAGTCCGGACACTCACCCGTTGATCAAGTTTTAGCAAGTTTATTATTCGAATATGGCTATTTACTAGTCATTTTAGCTATTTAAGGTATACGGTGATGTCTATGATCTTTTTAGCCAGCACATTACCCAAGTCGTCCATAACCGCGGACTCGGCTTTTCGAAAAGATTTAACCCTGCAGGGGTGCCCAAATGTAACCATACACGTTCGATCAACCACACGCCATAGAGGCAAAAGGTATCTCAACACGACCTTCCCCTTCACTACTACATTGGATAGAGAGCCACCTATCTGAGACTGATCCACGTGGGGAGCCCGGCCGAAACTCCTTTGCGGGCCCAAACGTTGCGAGAACGGCTTCGGGAGGATAACACTCATACGATTGCTCCTCCGTCCACATGCGGTTAACGCACGGTCCGCAATCCTATATGCAGTTTTAGTTTATCTTTTATTATTATGCTCCAAATGGTAAACACCCGAACTAGTTTGTGGCTCCCTAACCAATATAGCAGATCCGGTACTGAGTTGCGGGGGGTTCCATAAGTCTTCCCACGTGTGGGTAGGGCGCTCATTCTTGGATAAGCGGAAAAGAACGGTTTTTTCCTAGGCGACACTAGCAGAACAAATCACCATAGTTGGCCTTCCGCCGGTGCCTTATCTTTAATATAATAAAGTGATTCCCACATAGCAAGTCTTCAATTATTAAGATATACCAGCTAAACATGTGATAGACCACAACAACTCCTAAGCATGCTAGTAGATAGTAACTGGATAACAAGCATAGGATATAGGTAGGCATATCAGGAATAACTGGACTTCTATCAGGCTATGCAATTCTAACAGGAATCGTAAGACACAACAGAACGGAAGTCCTAAAGCATGCAAGACAGGAATAGGCATCACATGAGAAAGTTGGGGAGGGGCCGCTTGCCTTGTTGCTCAGTAGCCTGGTACTGGGCTAGATCCTCGGAGGTGTCGGGCTCTCGGCAACGTCGTTGTCTACGGGCAACCCCAAAACATAAAAAAGGCAAATCAATACATATGCATTCAATCAAGCATGATGACATGTCAAATTTAAATATGCAGCAATTTAAGTGTTAAACATTTTATTAGGCATTTTAAATTAGGGTTTAGCAATTTAATTTATCAAATATGGCAATTAGGACATTTAATTAATTCAATTAATCGAATTTTCAATTTACCCGAAAGTTAAATTATTTATTTTATGCATGCAAAATTAGATTTGAACAGATCGCATTTTTGGCTTTAATTTGATATAAAATTCATAATTTTTGGAATTGTAAAACAAAAGTTATGAATTTTGCAAGATTAATTAATTAGCAAAAGATTTATTTATTTTAGCCATTTTAAATTAATTCCAAAAATTAAACAAAAATTATATTTGAACAGATTACAATTTTCTGAGTTGAAAACATATTTTTATTGCAATTTTTGACAAAATAAACAGGTGTTAATTAATTATGCAAAAACAGGACAGAGTTATATATAGGCAGGGACTAGTTTGCAAAGATTTTCAAAAACAGGGGCTATTTGCAAAGTGCTCAGATCTGGATCTGGGATTTGTTTTTGCACCGGAGCTTGATCTACACAGAGACTGACATGTGGGTCCAGGGGTCCACTTGTCAGGCCGGAAGAAAGAAAAGAAAAGGGGGTGGCTTCATACGCCGGATCTGGGAATCGATCCCTGGATGGATCGGCCTGTGAGAGGAAACGGTGACCAACTAGGCTGTGAGCGGATCGTGTCTGAAGAGTGCTTTGGTGGCCTAAGAGGTGAGATCCAGGTGTTAACTGAAACTGAAAAACAAGATCAAGCACTACAAGAAATATGCCAACTTGTGACCTTCTGTCAGTGACCCTAGAAGAAATGGTCATAAATCTATGACCATTTCGAACCAATTGGTCGTAAGCTGTTTGGGAGGGTCCAAACCCGAAAACATAACGACCATTTAGGTCAGAAAGGTCATAGTTTCCTTACACGAAATGGTCATAATGCAAACAGATGTGTCTACCACCTTAGTTTTGGTTGATTACGACCAATTTAAATGGTCATACTCGCTAATCTGTGATGTGCTAAAATGATGTGGGGCGGCTAACTCGGCAGTTTTGCCTATGTGTCACGTCCATGGGTCAATTTTCGCCTATGTGTCACGTCCATGTGTCAATTTAAACCTACCACTGACAGATGGGACCCACACATTGACTTGTTGACCATGAAGTCCAACTACACTACCTATCCAATGACACGTGAGCCCCACCAAACTGACATGCGGGACCCACCAGCGACATGACACGTGAGCCCACCAAACTGACATTGCGGGACCCACCACCAACCTGACACGTGAGCCCCACCAAACTGACATGCGGGACCTACCACCGACCTGACACGTGGGCCCCACCAAACTGACATACGGGACCCACCACCGACCTGACACGTGGGGCCCACCGCACTGACATGCGGGACCCACCGCCGACCTGACACGTGGGCCCCACCGCACTGACATGCGGGACCCACCCCCGACTTGACATGTGGGCCACCAAACTGACATGCGGGACCCACCACTGACCTGACACGTGGGCCCCACCAAACTGACATGCGGGACCCGCCACTGACCTGACACGTGGGCCCCACCGCACTGACATGCGGGACCCACCACCAACCTGACATGTGGGCCACACTGATATTTGCGGATAATGCAGCAAAAATAGGGTCGTCCGGAGTCGAACCCGCGACCTCTCCTTCTCCAAGACAAACCTCTAACCACCAGGCCGCCACATAGTTGGTGAACAACAATCGCACCACAGCTATTTAAGTAAAGTACGCCGAGTGGACTTGGGCCTCGAGGGACGAGGCCTCCTTTTTTTCTTTTAACAGTTTTTGCTGTGCCGAGTGGGCCTTGGCCCATTCCAAGAAACGTGTAGGAGATCCAATGGTTCGGCTGCATTGCTGGGCTGGGCCGGCTCGGCTGGTTCTCTTTTTTTCTTTTCTTTTTATTCTTTTCTGTTTTCTTTAATAACTTTTGATTTTGAACTCCAATTTCAACCAAATAAATTTCGTAAAGATGCCCTCTGTCATTATAGACTATTAGGGACTGTTTTTAATCAAATAAAATACAAAATACCCCTAAGCTTATATATTGCTTTATATAGGGTTTTTGGAATTTGAAATAAAAATATTGGGATTATTCTTTTAAATTCAAACGCAAGATAAAACAAATGCAGGGTTTTAAAATTATGACATGATGAAATGCAAACATCCACTTCTAAAATTTGCATTTTAAAATTATGCCATGATTTTTTTATGTCGATTTCAAAACACGGTCAAAACGGCGGACATGATCGTTTTTAGCTAGGGGTTGAATCTTGCACAATTCTTGGTGTATATGTGATGAAATAGCTATTTGTGTACCTAAAAAAGATTTTTTCAAAAAATCATGAGCAAACTAACGAAGCACCTGTAGTTCAAATTTGACCCGCTTCCAAACGAATCGGCAAAAGTTTGTCTTTTTTACGAGTGTTTGATAGAAATATTTTATCACGCAACGATTTGGTTATTTGTACAAAAAATGTGGTCTAATATATTTTTAATTGGTGTGGTCCAAATGTGCAAAAATATTTGGTAGAAATATTTTAATCACGCAACGATTTGGTTATTTGTACAAAAAATGTGGTCTAATATATTTTCTAATATCTGTCTCCCACTACGTTTTGTTCACACCCACCCGCTATCCGTAGCCATTGCGAGCAAGATCCGCTCCTGCCTGAAGCCCCAATCCAGACGGCGGTAGCAGCGATGGCGGCAGCACTCAAGCGCTCCCTCATCTCTATCTTCTTTCCTTCCACTTCCAGTTCTTTATTCCCATCGGTGGTAGATTGACTGATTTGTGCGTGGATGCAGGCTCAGGTGCTCCGGTCGACGCTGCTCCGGTCAGGCCACGAGGGATGCATGTGCTGCCGTCGAGAGGCCGCTCTAGCTCGCGCTGACCGCCACCGTCCTCGCCGTTCTCATCACCCCCCCAACCCGCCGGATCTCGCTTCCCACTCTCTCCCGATCTGTTCTGATCTCTCGGGCATGTCCCCATCAGATCCTCTATGGGCTCGTCGAGCTGGAGTGGTCGCCGGTGTCGGACACCTCTCCGTAGATCCGGTCATGGCTTTTGGTCACCTGGGGCATCATCTGCAGCTTCCCTGAGGTGAGCACGCTTCTACTGCCCCATTACTTGCAGAGATACAATGCTCTTTCCGCCCTATTACTTCTAGAGCTACGTGCTGGTGGGAGCTATTGTTGTCATGTGGATTTCAGCATGGTGAACCGCTATGGTGTTATTTTATGCTTCGTGATGTATCATACTTAGAATTGTAGGGGATTGCCTAAGCAACGCTAGGATAGGATTTGAACAATCCCATGGTAAGATTCCACTCGCTTCAGATTACTCCAGGCCGCTCTTCATGCATATCTTGCTATGTAAGAGGCTTAGTCTTCCCCCTCCCTTTTAATATATGGTTGTTTGCATAGAGTGGGCATTTTCATTGAGAAATCCAGAACTAGTTGCTACATCAGAAGATAAAAGAACTGAAAAATAGAGGTGTTTCATAGTAAAATCAATCGGTGATTTCCACAGTGTGGTATTATGCATGTGATTCACATCTGTGGTTTGATATTTGTGGATTTTCATTAACAAAGGTTGATGTTTATAACTTTTTCTAGCGGTGGCTCTTCAAGAATGAGACCTGTTAAGCATTCTAGCTTTGACTACATTGTTTCCTGATGTATCATTTTTTTCCTGCGTAATAGCTATGTAAGGCTGGAGCTCTTGGAAGGAGTGGTAGCATACCATAATGGTCATACTGAAAAGGCACGTGGCTCTCTCAGTTCCGCACAATCTTAATTCATGCAGGTATATTCTGTCGATTTCATTATTTGTAGCTTATTTTAATACTACTCTGCACCTTAACCTTAGTCCCACAACATGTGCTTTTCCTAAATGTTAGCTTACATGTTTCTAAATGAATGTCATCGTAGCTGCAAGTACCAGAAGAAGCTATAACAATGTTTGATTGGTGAGTTGGCTGACCTAGTAGCTAAGTATTATTTGATTGGGGTTTCACCTGATCCACTTGTAGTTGTCATAATTTGCTGAATATTTTTTTTAAAAAATTGGTGGCTGTGATATTGAATTGTACTTAGTTATGTGATTTATTCATGTCCATGCTTCTTGTTAAGTGATTCATTTTATGTCCGTGCTACTAGTAGGATGGTTATACGTGCTTGTTCTGTAGCTTTAGATATTTTCCATAATGGTTGCCTGGTCCATCATATCTATAGTTTGTATGTACTGTAGAAGATCTACTTTATGCTAATAGCTGCAACAGTTTGCATGACAGACTTCTAAATGGAAGTACCCTGCAATGTCCCAGCGTCAACTATGATGTGGACCAGATGTTGAACTGCAGCCCCATCCATCGCATCGACACGAAGTTAGGTATGTACTAGTCTTGTTGAACAGATATGTGCCTGATGCTTGATGGTTGGCCTGATGCTTGATGGCCTAATGCTTGATGCATGTATCATGTGACACACATTAGTAAATCTGAATTAACTTTGACATAGTTACTTTGTTATCTTGCACTGGGTTAGTACCTATCATTGCCCTGCACAAATATATCTTCCTTTTCACTGTTATGAGAATGCTATACACATGGTTTATTATTAGACAAAATTCTACAGCACACTGTTATGAGATGTTGTATACACGTTTCAATTTTATTATGTTCCTAACTTTTTGATTTATAATTCTCAGATGCTGGCCTTCATTCATCAAAAAATGGGTGTACAGAGCTACAGGAAGAAGAATCCTGAAGAAAACCCGCACCCAGCAATTTCTTCTAACTCATTGATGAACCTGGAGTATGTTGGTTGTTTTGGTGTGATGAACCTGTATATGTGATGAATGTAATGTGAACCTGGAATATGTGCTGATGGAGATTTAAATTTCTGGATTATTTGCTGTAATTCAAATATAACTGAATTTTGATTTCTGGATTATATTGAAATTGGGACTAGCTGTCTGCAACTCAGCCCAATAACTTTTGACTGTATAAAAGAATTGGAAAGAAACACTGTCACAAATAATTGGGGGCCGGAAGAGGGCCTCAGCCCAACAAGTTTTGAACTATCTTTTGAAAATTAGTATAAACAAAATTTTAGAAATAAAAAACGAAATGGAACTAAAAGGCCAAATTCCATAAAATGGATAGATTGTTAAAAGGCCAGCCCATAAAATAAAATGGCTGTAATGTTGATTTCGGCCTGTTAATTCGATCAGAAATTAGAGAAAAATAAAAAAATATGGACTGATTTGTTGGGCCTGGCCCATGTGGATGACCATTACGATTGGGCTGATTCAGATCTATGACTTTCTAATTTGGTCACAAATTTGCCACGTAGGGATTGGCCATGTAGGATCTGACGTGGCCTGGTCAGACACCCAATGACCAAAACAATTAGTCATAAAATTACGACCCTATGATTTGGTCATAAATGGTTATGACCAAACCACTAAAAAGGTCATTATGGATCGTTAAGACGCTCGGTATGTGACTATTGGTTTTTGGTCATAAAAAGGTCATAAATGAAAAATAATGACCTTTTAGTGACTAAAATGGAGGGTCGTAACGAGCATATTTCTTGTAGTGAAGGTTCAGACTTGCAGTGCAGGCAGGACGGTGTCGGCAACGGCATTGCCCGGCGACGACCCGAAGCAGGCGGCGCATCCAGGTGTTCGTGCGCGTGTGATGCAGGTGCGTGTGCGTGCAGCGATGGAGCTGGTGCGGGGGTGCAGGTGTAGCTCGAGGCAGAGGAGCCCGAGCTCGCGTGCATGGTCGACACTCGACAGCACCCTACGGCTACCGGCGACATGCGCTTGAAGGCGTCGTCCAGAGCAGAGGGGAGAGGAATAGGAGGTTGCCCGCCGGTGGAGGCTCACCCAAGGCCGAAGACAGTGGATCGGCGATTAGGTGGAAGCAGGCCGAACGGTTTTGCAGGGGAGGTAGACGAAACCGGTGGCCGTAGACGAAGTAGGGGAAGACGAAGTAGTGGAAGAAGAGGACGCCGGCCTTATGTCTGCCTTCGGGATCCCGAGCCTGCACGTGGTCGTCGACGACGTGGGCGTCCCCCTCCTGTTCGTGCTCCTCCTCTACTACTACCACCCCATGGTGGCGACGAACCTTCTCCCGGCTGTTTTGTGTGGCTCTCGATCGAAAGAAGAAGCGGAGGGGGAGATGAGATGGTGGCGGCGCGAGGGAGGAAAAGAGGCGGCTAGGGTTTGGTGGGAGAGGCACCTAGGCTGCTGGTTATAGAGGGGAAAGTGGCGAGGTGGCATGGCGCTGAGGCGCTGCACGCGGGTGACGGCAAGGTGAGCGACGACAGCGACGTCGCTGTCCTTCGCTCGGAAAAAGAAGAGTGAAACGGTAAGGGCCAGATGGGGAGGAGTTGGGCCGAAACTGGGCTGGAAGGGAAGGAAAGAAAGAAGGAGGGCTTCGGCCCTTCTGCTATTTTTTTTTCCTTTGCCATTTTCTTTTTCCAGGAAATAGAAAGAGAAGAAGAAAGAGAGGGAAAAATAAAATAGGGCTAGGGTTTAATTTTTCCTCAAAATATTTTGTGACTTTGCAATTTTAAAACAATATTTTATTTGCTTGTCCAAAATAATGTTGGTTTTTTAATAGTTTGGTTTTTGAAAAAATTAAATAAGAGTGTCACATGTGATAAACACATAAAATGACAAACCCTTTTTTTTATTTTGTAAAAACCACAAATGCATGATGATGCCATGATGATGCAACAATCAAATTCACAAACAAGGAAATTAAAAGGGGATTATTTTGGGATGTTACACCCTGTTTCCAATGTAATTTCTTCATCTGTTGTAAGAACATGGCCCGCCAGGCTACTTTCGAGTGAATGCAACAAGCGGTGGGGAATCCCCCCCACCCCCCCGTCAATCTCGAAAAAAAATAGTTCCTGCACTCGGTAGTACACACTTCGAAGCTTCTGGCACGGGAGGATACATGAAAACATGTCGGGAACTCTTCATCCTAGGAAATGTCACAAATGGATTTACTTTGTTTTTCGAATCCGTTAACAAAAGTAAGACTACTGGGCACAAACTTTTAATCCTCGTTGTCTAGGCCGGCAAGTCCTCCTCCCGCTTAGATGAGCTCTTCCACAGCGAGGCCATGGCGCATGGATGTTCTCCCACCGTGGTTCTTACCCCCTGCTTTTTTCCTTTCCTATTGATTTCTCCTTTCCCACCGACCATGGACGTTGCCGCTCTGTCGGGGGCAGCCCTCGAGTAGGGTCAATATGGTGAAATAAGCGTGGACTCGGAGTTGATCGAGTCAATGGTAAACCGACATACACATGGGCTTACCCGGGGTCAACCGGGTAAGGGCTTACTGACATAGCCCTATGTCGGGTCATGCATACTATATGTCGGAATCTTCTTTGTTGTTCTTATGTGCAGGAGAGGAGAAACCGAGTTAGGAAATATCCGGCATGCCTATGCCGGATCGGGAAGAGGGAAGCTCTATCTCGGCGTTGGTCATGGCATACGTCTTGTCCCTACAATCACGGAGCAGGCGTCCTGCCACAGACAAGATGGGACACACACTTCCTAACCCTTGACTCGGTGGTCATGGGATGGGCAGTCGGTCCTCCATGCTGCTGAGCTACGCAGTACGGGGGAGCAGTGCATAGGAGTTGAGAGATTGGACATGCCACGCGGGGGTGACGGAAGCAGTCAGAGACCCAGGCGTGGCCACAGTGCTGCCTGTGTCAGCACCAACGTCAGCCCTAACTCTGTACCCTGGGTTTCCCTATATAAGGAGCACCAGGGGCTCTTCTTACAGGGACGATCCCCAGACACATGCCTAGACGCTGGACAAATACTTAGTCATTTCCTTAAGAGCTAGCAGGAGAGCCAAAGAGCCATTCCGAGACTCGGTAGAGAGCGTATAGCTTGCAGTTCATCCCATACAGCTCAAGGAGCAGCTTGTAACTCGGTAGTAATCCACATATATAGAACAGACAGGCAGGAGTAGGGGTGTTATCTCCTCACGAGAGCCCCGAACCTGGGTAAAACCGTGTGCGTGTGTGTGTGTGTGTTCGTGTGGACATTTTAACGTGCAAACCCTCCCCGGTACCTCCAGCGCCCATCGGCCCCAACTCAAGCCTATCTATGGCATCTGTCCGTCCACCACCACGACAGTTGGCGCCCACCGTGGGGTGAGAAACCCGCGATGGCTGGCATCGATGGGGGTTTTTTATGCGGGACCCAGGTGTCGAACCTAAGGGGCCGGATATAACCTTTCGTAGGTGCTGACCACAACGCTGTGGGCGCCACTGTCGTGGTGGTGCACAGACAGATGCCATAGATAGGCTTGAGTTGGGCCGATGGGCGCTGGAGGTACCGGGGAGGGTTTGCACGTTAACATACACACACGACACACACACACACGCACACGGTTTTACCCAGGTTCGGGGCTCTCGTGAGGAGATAACACCCCTACTCCTGCCTGTCTGTTCTATATATGTGGATTACTACCGAGTTACAAGCTGCTCCTTGAGCTGTATGGGATGAACTGCAAGCTATAAGCTCTACCGAGTCTCAGAATGGCTCTTTGGCTCTCCTGCTAGCTCTTAAGGAAATGACTAAGTATTTGTCCAGCGT